>JASDQU010105779.1:104153-122775 GCA_032191745.1 Picea mariana
TTTGAACTGTTTAGGGAGATGTTAGGTGTCGAAGTCAATCCATTCTCCATTAAGGGGGAGACTTGGAAATAATGGAGATGTTAGCTAGTTGTTAGCACCAGTAATAAGCGCGGGTTGTAAGCACCAGTTAGAAGAGTCAGTTCTTAGTTAAGAGTCAGTTGTCTAGTTGTCTTTTGCTTTGCATGTAGCCGACTCACAAGAGTCTTTTCCTATATAAGGATGTAATCCGTCTTTTTAATACTGTGAAGTGAGCGTAGCCTCACCATGATTGTTTGCCTCGTATATTTTATCTCATTGCAATTGACGTTCCAAGCAAGAGCTGTTGGAAGAAGTTTGCGTTGGACACCATGACCTGGTGTGTCCTTAAATATAGATAGAAGGGACTAAAGATAGAAAGGACTGAACTCAATATAATCCTAGATAAACACCAGTGACAAATTATCATTTGAGACTAGATACAATTCCAGAAACAACGCAACGATCCAATTAATAGAAATGCTACAGGAGTATATAGAGGTTGGGAATTTAATAGAATTCTAGTTAAAATGAGAAGGAATCCATTGAGAAAATATGATACAAAAATATGAGTAAAAGAAAAACACAGTATGTGAAGTTTGTAATAAAATCAAAGTAAAGACCTAATATCGAGAAATGAGGACTAAAACGTATTTAGCACTTCCTCCAAATGCTGAGACGGACAATAAAATCAGTGGAATTTAAGCAAAAGAAAAGAGAGAATTGGACATAAGAGGAGCTCTGAAAGGCATTGCAACTGACGTTCCAAGCAAGAGCTGTTGGACGCCATGACCTGGTGTGTCCTTAAATATAGAAGCAGCAAGGGTTCTGTAATATTGATCCAGTTGTCGAATCTCTGATAGAGTACTCTCAATGGATGCAGACCACACAGTGGAGTCTCAATGCAGTACTCTCAATGGATGCAGACCACACAGTGGAGTCGAATCTCTGATAGAGTACTCTCAATGGATACAAACCACACGGTGGATTCTGAATCCAGAGAATAGGATGCCATTGTCTACTGGACAGTATCCAGCAACAGGATTCATGTTCAGCTGCACAAATTAACAACACTTCAATATACACATAGAGAGAAGCAAATAAAACACTACATACAGTAGCGCTAATGTCGAAGTTCAAGAATATCGGTTTGTTGTAATAAAAGTTTATTATCATGATAAAAATAATTAATCTATATTTTTGTCACTATGGACTGAAGTTAGATGAGGTTAAAATTATAACAGGCTGTTGTGTCAGATTGGGCTTTAGTGATCGGCTTTATTCAAAGGAAAGAAGCTCTTTGAACAGTTTTTTGGGATTGATTTTGGTTGCTTCATTATAATTTAGTTGATTCCTAACAGTTAGGTAGAAGGTATCCGGATATTTTGTAAGAATTCAGTTTTTCTAAATATATTTCAATGCACATAATTAACACTTATAGTTTTTCTAAATATATTTCAATGCATTATTAACACTTTAAGTGAATTTTATAAAATATATTAATATTATTTTTATAATAATAATAGTAAAAATAATTCATTTATTTATAAGATGACAGTCTAATCACATCAGTGATATGTGAGATTCTTGTTTGAAGGATAAGGGATTTCCTTTCCTAAAGTTTATAAAAATTTATAATTTTTTTTACATAACTATGTCCTTGGATTTGAATTTATAAACTTTAAAAACTAAATACTTACTTTGGGAATCTGAAATTTCAAATAAACTTCAAAGTGTAAATCAGAAATCCTCTCTTAAATATTAAAGACTACTTATGGCTCTGTCAGATGGACTGGGACTAATATTCCGTGGGATAGTCAAATACTTCGGGAATCTGAAATTTAAAATAAACTCCAAAGTGTACATCAGAATTCCTCTGTTAAATATTAAAGACTACTTATGGTTCTATCAGATGTACTGGGACTAATATTCTGTGCGATAGTCATCCCCACAAGCGTATCATGAAAATCCAAGCTCCTAAAGTGCAACTATAAAAGTGGACATAGGCGTGCTAGTTTGGAGAGTATTCCCTTATCCCCACAAGCGTATCATGAAAATTCAAGTCCTTAAAGTGCAAGTATGAATCTCGTGGGCCTGGCATCTTAAAGTAGACATAGACGTGGGCCTGGAATCTCAAAGTAGACATAAACGTGCACACTGCCTCTACATGACTGCCTTCGCACTCAACCTCCGCATCACTGCCTCCCTTTGACGAATGATGCAGAGTTCGTTTGGTCGGTTTGGGTTTCAATGCTATAAAAGGTTTAAAGTGAATAAAGGTTTAAAGTGAAGTATCAATTTTCATAGACATGGTGAGAATCTTGATGTTTGATAATGACACGAATTTTTATCAAAAAATAATTACATTAATATTATTTAAATTGTTTTTTAAGTAAATGTAGATTGGGGCAGCTGAAGCAAAACAAGACATAATAATCTGAGCATAATTTAGATCAAACATTCATTAAACCAAACACAACAATTCTACAATTTGATACAATGATTTATGTAGAAATTCAATGAGGGAAAGCACCACCGGCAATGAGTATTCTTTTATTCAAGGGAGAATTACAATAGCCAACCAAGGCATACAACCATCCTCTCCTCTCATACACAGAACACTTCAGTATTGTGTTTTTCTCTCACACACTCACTACACATTACTCACACCTCTATGGGTGTGCTAGTATATATAACATCTATCATGAATAGATCACATAGTTACACGAACAAACATAGCTGCATGCATGTGCATGTGATCGCATGAGGAAATTCGTTGGCATGTTTCCAACAATCTTGACAACAATTTACGTGATATATCATGCCTTTAATTAATTCAGCACCTTCTCTGTAAGCCAAGAAAAGCCAAACATGATCAGAGCTCTGCAACTTCTCTGACAATACTATTACGTGAACATGTCTACACAATTCACTCCAGTATGGACCATTCTATCTCTATCACTAACCTTTCTAATAAGCCGATGCACTTGTTGAAATCTCATGAATCATAACTATAGACCAAATCACTGTAACCACTCTAGGTGATACTTGTGCTTTTGTGTTTGAAGCACCCGTTTCCATGCTCTTCACCTAGTTTTTCCATCTGTCTACTAACAACACCAACTGCATGTGAAATGCTGACCATTTATCCATCGCAATGATCAAACTTCCTACTAGCATATAATACTGGAGACTTATAACTCTTTTCTTCTTCATCAAATAGGGCATAAACCTTCAAAGAGAACCTACAATGGAAAGCCAAAAGGATTTTACTAGTTTCACATTATTCATACTGAATTTAGTATCTTCACCACATGCTTCTGTTTTGATAACCATGCTTACCATATTTTCTGTGTCTCTGTGTATTTCCATGCCCAAGATTTATTTTGCTCCTCCTAAATCCTGCATAACAAATGTCCTAACCAACTGTGACCTCAACCATGTTTGTGCTTGCAACAAGAATAACATATAACACCAAGATAATGAATATACCATAAACACAATGGTTATACTCACTTCGTGTAAAATTTGGCTCACCATGAAGGAATCAAATATCGTATACCATTTTCGTAGAATGCTTCGCGCCATACAGTGATTTTCGATTTTGCAAACAAATCTTCTATTGTGATTCTGAGGTAACCGTTTTGGTTGTTCGATATACATCCCGTTATTCAAAAAACTCCATGTAAAACAATTTCAACATCTAGTTGTACTATCACAACCAGTGCTAACACAACATGAATAGAAACAAGTTTTTAACAATTGGTGAGAAACTTTCATGGAAATCAATACCTTCCTAATACCTTTCTTCTACCAGTCATGCTTTGAAACTTTCATTTTTTACTATGTTTGATTTTATAAAAGGAAATACATCAAACACTCCATCTCTGTCCATGATGATTCTGTGGGTAGTAGGATTCCATAGTCTACACCCCTTAACATCATCACCATATCAAAGATCTACCTGTTTGATCAAAGTCCTACTTAGACTGCTGATAAAAAAACATAAGCATCGCAACCAAATAATTTCACATTTGAGTAATTACGAGATGACCTGTTCATACCTCTTCCCTGAATCTTCTTGTCTTTTGCAACTGATAGTGACCTAGTTACTAGATAGAAAAACCGCTTATGTCCACAACTATTGATGCAACTTGGCATTACTACACATGGCTATTCGATCCCAACTTCCTTCCAATACTTTCCAAGTTCCAAGGATATGAACTTACCTTCATCATATATTCTCAAACACTTGATTGACTTGCTAACACATCAACCTTTCTACAAACCCACCTTTCTAAACTGGACACGTTGCTCCACCTTTAACTTTTCGTTTCAACAACTTTGACCAAATCCGACCAAGCCAACCAAGTAAGCCTTCACTACCTCTAGGCCCATTTACATTGAAGTTCACCAAGCCTTTTGTAGGCTTTATTACTTGCAATCCATGAACACAATACCACGTGATACCCAAAACACATGGATCCGAAAAACCACCTGCTTTGACCTAAAAACATATGTAACTCATCAACTCTTTCACAAGGTTAACCCAACATACATGCCTCCCCCACATATTCAATCTACCTAAATCTGTGACTAGACTTTTCATAGGTGACCTGATAAACCAGGGGTATGCATGTTACAAACATATGCCCATTTACATGCAATCAATAATTTCTACAACTCCAAAGTAAGTATATTTTTTTTTTCTTTAAGGTGACTCAACCATCACCGCTCATCTTGTTTCCTTGTTGTATGAGAAGATCGTGCATAATGAGCTTCAATAGCGCAAAACTATTCTTACCACTGAGCTTCAAACTTGGAACTCAAACTTGGAACTCTACACTTCACTTATATTTAAGTGGGATCCTTCATGTGCATAATAATACAAATGTTTTCATACCTATCATACCTATCTCGAGCTCTATGCATATACCTTATGTTCAATGTTTTTCCACGGTAATCATTCCACGGGTATCGCTCCAGAGGTTATTGTTGTTATCACACCTTTTGCATACGGTAAGGATCAATGAATATCGCCCCTCTTCCAACGCACAACGGTCATATTTCCCCTCTTCCAACACACAACACTCGAATCACCCAAATGCTCTCTACATATACCAAGCTCAACGTTCCTCCCGAAGCGTTAGGGAAAATAATAATGCCCCTTCAATGAACTCAAATCTCTTTCTCACACTTCAGATCTCATTTAACTCGATCACTTGTTGGGTAGCGGAAGCAAAAGATAGCATAAAATCAGAGCAAAAACAAGTAAGATCAAACACGCATTAAACCAAACACAACAATCTCACAATTTGACACACTGATTTATGTGGAAATCCAATGAGAAAAAACCCACTAGCAATGATAAGCAATGTTCTTTTATTCAAGGGAAAATTACAATCACCAACCTAGGCATACCACCATCAGCTCCTTTCATACACACAACATTTCTATCTTGCTCTCACACACTCACTACACATTGCTCTCACACCTCTATGGATATACTCTTATATATTACATCTATCCTAAGTTACATAAACTGATCATGAATAAATCACATAGTTACAAGAAGAATTCATAAATATATTGCATGCATGCCCATTAACATAACTGCATACATGTGCATGTGACCTCATGCTGAAATTTGTTGCATGTTTCAAACATAAATCAATTATGTGAAATGAAAGTCACCCTTGTTCTACTTAATTGTATCTGTGATAGAATTTGTTTTAACTGAAATTTATTTACTAATAAAGTTGTTTTAAATGCCAATAACGTCAATTTAATAGCCATTTATGTAGAAATTCAATTTAATTGTCATTTATCCAAATAACTCTACACGGTTATTAGCTTAATCAGAAAAACATAAAAGTGTGAATCTCCTGGGCGGTGGTGGGAATATGGTAATAATAACAGAGTTACTAACTTAATATTATTTGGAATGTGGACATCAGAGTCCGTGGAATAGGGGCAACTTTTCAATACCAGTTTGGTGTATTAGGTTTTACTGAATATTCTTAGCCAACGAATCCAGAGAGCCCGGCTGATATGTCACGGATATAATTTTGTCCTGCGACATGACTGTGGCGGCAGCAGTCATAGCAGTATTTCTATGGTGGCAGCAATCTCTGTGTGATTGCCGTTATTTCAACGACGGCGAAAAGTGCAGCTATGCAAACTAATTTCGAAGATATGCAGCTATGCAGCTATGCAAACTAAGAAAATATTAATGTACTGTAATTCTATCTTTATAATGGTTTTGGTTGAAGTTTTTCGGATAATGATTAATGATTTGTTTATCTATTGGTATCATTTATAATTAGTATTTAGATTTAAACTATTTTGTTTGATTTCTATTAAAAGAGAACCCTGCATATTTGGTAGGATTATTTGGTAAAGTTTTAATAAGGTGGAAAGTAAGATTTTACTAATTGTCTACTCCAATCTAGGTTACGGGTTAAGTTATTACCAATTTCTTCTCTCAAATGTCCACGTACCTCTATAATTCGTACGTGGATACCATTCTATAGATAAAGAAACATGATACACCACTTGCTATTAATAAGAAACATTTAACAAGTCATGCATAACAATTAACAAGGCCATAAAATCAATACTAAGATAAATTACATAAAAAAATAAAAAGAATTTATTTACTCCCTAGCTCAGATTATGAGTCCACGAGGACTAGTCCTAGGATGATTTTAAGTTTTCCAANAAAGATTCAATGTTTGGAAACTTCAAGGATTCTCAATTGTGGACAATCCTTTCACAATTGTCAACATTCTCCCACACACATGCATCAATTTCTCACTGGAAATACTAGTAGCTCCTAAGCCAACTATCCATGGCTCACTACCTCCAGCAATTTGTTTCCCATGCTCAAACCCAGAATGAGAATGAACAAGAAGAATGAATTAATGAGGAACAACCCAAAAATAATTGAGTAACAAGGAGTGACCAACCCCACTCAAAACAAGAATAGGGTTTAAATAACCAATGCATAACATGGCCTTCCCTAAAAATCTCACCTAAACCCCATTTTTTTTATTGAAACAAAGATGGGTAAATAAAATATAATAAGAGGATTAGCCTCTTTATTCCCCCATGTCTCGCGAAATCATATTCCCTATAACTTTTTCCTTGTCTGTCTTGTAGTCAACGATCTATTTTGTTATTAATATTCAAAGTATTACATTTCTAGGCTCTCCATCATTTTCAAATTTGCAGTCACTGTGGTGTTTCATAAAATAAAAAAACTACATTATTAATCTCGCTATTCAAAACCAAAATATTACATTCCCCTCCCCCTTATTTTGGCACCTGAGTGCATCATATATAATTATAAAATTAAAACATCAAAAGTCTTCAAAAAGTCTTGGGTACTCTTCGTGCATGCCATCCTCATGCTCCCAAATAGCATCTTGAGGACCCTAAAAGGTCCACTGAACCTTTACCAATCCTATGGTTTGATTTTGAAGGACCTTGACCTTCATGTCCAATATGCACACTTACTAGACGAAAAGTCTCATTTTGGCTCCACCTGAATCAAATTCCAATCAATGACATGGTTAGGATCATGCAGATACTTTTTTAGAAAAGATACATGAAATACATTATGCACATTCATCGGAGAAGGAAATGCAATCATGTATGGAATTGACCCTATTTTTTTCAATATCTAAAATTGACCACAAAATTTGGCTACTAGTTTGGTACAACTTCCCAACTTCAATGAACTTTTCTTCCGCTTGAATTTCAAAAACACATGATCTCCCACTTTAAATTCTCTAGCTTTCATGTTCTTATCTACATAAATTGTCTTCCTCTCTTGTGCTATTTTCAAATTCCTCTTAATTTTAACCATCTATTATTTCATATCCTTGAGCAATTATATCCCTAGTACTAGTGTGTATGTTGGGTTCTCCCAAATCATTGGAGTATTTCATTTTCTACCATACAAAGCTTCAAATGGGATCATCTTTAACGAAGCTTCATACTCATTATTGTAGGAAAACTCAACCAAATGTAAGTAATCTTCCTACTAAGATAGTTTATCCATCACATACTAACATAACATGTTTTCAATCACTTAGTTGACTCTCTCTATTTGTCCATCTATGGATGGTATGCTTGATAAATTTCTAATTTTTACCAAATCCCTTAAATAATCCTCTTCAAAATTTTGAATTAAACTTTGTATCTCTCTTTCAAACAATTGGCTTACGTATTCCTTGCAACCCAACAATTTCTTTCATGCAAAATTATGTAATGTTAGTTGATGTATGAGTCATTTTGACTCTAATATGATGAGCAACCTTTATAAATCTATCCACCACTACCATTATTGAATCATGTTTCCTTGTTGTCATGGGAAATTTAGTAATTAAATCAAGGAATTTCAGTAATTAAATCAATGGTTACCGATTCTTATTTCCACTCTAGGATTAGCAATGGATATAACAAATATGTTCGAAGTCCATCATTATCTTTCACTCTCTCACATTTCATACATCTGTAAATGTAATTAGTAATTTATCCTTCTTCATTCATGGTCACCAAATTCCCCAATTCTCTGGAATTAAGAACATAAATTGTGTTTTATGCATAAGTATCACACATTCTCCCTGTTTATACTCTTTAAATATTTGTTTTACTTCTTCCTACTATAATCTTTCTTTTATATGTGGGTAATGTTGGTCTATAACAACAACATCTAAAAATTTTCTCCTCAAATCTAATTGATGTGTATTAATGGTTGTAGGACGCATGGTGTGCATCCTTCTGCTAAGTGCATAAATAACTTTATTTTATTTTCCTTGGATATGTTTGATGTCAAAGTCATATTCACTTAAGAATTCCAACAATCTTGTTTGTCTAGCATTTAAATTTGGTTGTTCAAACAAATATTTCAGACCACTATGGTATGTCCTTAATTTGATTTTCTTCCCTATTAAATAATGTTTCCACATCTTCACTGCATGAACTATGACAAGAAAATCCAAATCATGTGTGGCATAATTCATATCATGTTCTTTAAGCTTTCTATAATCATAACTAATGACATGTCCATTTTGAGTGAGAAATCCATCATGTCCTTCTTTGCATGCATTTGTACATACCACAAAATTCTCATTTGGGTTGGAAATCTTCAGAATAGGTGCACTGTTAAGTAAGGCTTTCAATAAAATAAAAAATTCTTCACACTCTATTGTCCATCCAAACTTAACTCTCTTATTTTATAAATAAGTTATGGGATAAGCAATCTTAGAGAATCCTGTTATAAATATTTTGTAGTATCTGACTAATCCCATAAAAAACATGACTTATAAAACATTATTTGGTGTTGGCCATCCTCTAATGGCTTCAATATTCTTTTAATCTACTAAGTTATACCTTCCTCTGAAATAATGTGCCCCAAATAATGAATCTTCTCTTGGTAGAGACAACACTTGCTTAGCTTGCAATATAGTTGATGTTCCCTTATCTCTTTCAGTACCAATGTCAAGTGATGTTTGTTTTTCTTCTTATTTGGAATAAATAACTATGTCATCTAAGAACACAATAGCTAGCTTATATAGATAGTTTCTAAATATGTCATTCATCTAGCACATAAATGTATATTGTGTAATGGTTAGTCCAAATGGCACCACCACAAATTCATAATCATAATACCTGGTTCTAAAAGTTTCCTTACTCATGTTTTCTTCCTTGATTATCACCTGGTGATATCCTGATCTCAAGTCTATCTCTGGAAATATATTTTCCCTTGTTAGTTGGTGAAATATGTCATCAATTTTTGGTAGAGTTCATTTGTTCTTCGTAGGGATTTTATTGAGTTATCTAAAGTCAATACATAGACTCAACATTCCGTCTTTCGTTTTCTCAAAGTTTACTAGTGCTCCCCAAGGTGACACACTTGGGCATATATACCTTTTCTGCAACAATTCTTCTAGTTGAATTTGTAATTATTTTAATTATGGTGTGCTCATTTTGTAAAGTGTCTTTGATACTAGAGTAGCTCTAGGTACTAAATTGATACAGAAATATATATCCCTCTTTGGTTGCAATCATGGTATTTCTCTGAATACATCCTCAAACTCTTGCAATACTGAAAAATATTCAAAACATGGCTCTTTAGTCCTTTCAGGCTCCTCCACATGATTTGCATACAATTGACATACTTTCATGAAACATCTCTTCAGTTGTAAGATTGAAATCTCCCTAATGGAAATGGGTCTTGGAATTCCTTGCATAGTGTTATGATTTCCTTCTTCATCGAGACAAGTAAATGTCTTGCTATGGAAATCTAGGATAGTATTATTATTTTCAGATCAATCCATTCCAATTAAGATATCAAGAGATCTTAATGGTATGATATTCAAATAAACATTGGTATTCACTTCATTCATATTTAATGGACAATCTTTGAGAGTCTCATTGATACTCCTTTTAGTTCATGTGGCTTGTTGAACTGACCATGATATTTCAAGTTTACTTTTGCTCAAATGGAATTTGTCCACAATTTTTGGATTAATGTAACTATGGATTTCTCTTAAATCAATTAAAATAAAAATAAAAAAAATTATGATCTTACCTTCCACCTCAATCATATGGGATTGGTGTTCTTCTTGTTGATATTCTAGGTATTCATATATCCTTGGAATATTTATGCATGGGTCTTCTAATGGGCCCTTTGTTTCTGAAATGGATAAGGCTAATGCACAAAGTCAAATCAGTCACATGACAGTGAGAAGGAAGTAGTTAAATGAACAACACAACAAATAGAATCTTGAGAAGCAATAAAAATGTCAATACCATGGGCGTATTAAAGAATACAGGAAGCAAGGAAGATTGGATTTGATATGATCAATAGGTTGTGTCAAAGACACATGTATGAGTAAAAGGGTGTTGTAATAGGATGGGGTTAATTATGTTTTCAATGCTAATGATATTGTTGTGATTGTTGGGTTATGTTATTATTTCTTTAGTTCAGGTTTATTTTTCTATTGCCATGGGAAAGTATTGCAATAGTCTCTATGGGTATCAATGCTTCATTCGCAGTAGATCTTGAGTGTATATGTGTTGCACAAGACACTATATTGTAGATCTAGGTGTTGTGAGGAAAAATGTGTGAGAATATTAGATGTAAGAATGGTTTGTACCACTTCTACTAATACAATGATATAGTTTAGGTCCTACAAATTTTTTTATGAGGATATATTTTATGTTATGAATGGACCTATAATGTTGTTTCTTATCTTCTTATTCTTTTCCTTTTTCTAATGTTATCTCAATGGTATTGAAACTCAACTTAATCGATAACTTATGGATCTGAGTAGCATAGAAGGGGATTTGTGATGCAAGAGCATCACCTTCAATGTCAAAACGCAAACGTGGAGGCAAAGGAATGACATCTCAGCAATGACAGAGTTTCAAATAAAAAATTAACTCAGAATTAAATCGGGTTGTTGAGATATTTTGTAAACAACATTTTTAAAATGTAACTTGTTTGTAAAGTCGTGAAGGACTGTAAGGGATTGCAGATATTGAGTGTTCACTGTTATCTGGCAATAACTGTTAGTTATTGTAATAGGATAGAGTAGGTAACCGCTAAGATCTTGATAGGATAGGTTGCATACATGATGAGAGAGCTTGTGGAGCCAGTCCTTAGATAGCTTTTCATTGTTGCATTGTAATAGAACGGAAAGAATAGAAAGAACGAGATAGAGATCCAGGAGATCAGTAGAACAGAGTAGAGTAGAAGAAATATTATGTAATTTTTTTTCATGAAGGAATAAAATAGATGCAATTGTCGCAAATCCTTGGACTGTATTCATTTGATGTATTGATGAATGAATTATATATTCTATGTGTGTGATTTATTCCATTTTCGTTCATGTGTGATTGTTAGAGAAGTGTTAGTATGAAGTTGTAACGAATATGGATGAGTTTCAATTTTTTCTCTTAGGACACTCGTATGCAAGGTGTCCATCTTGAATGCAAGGAGTTCGTCGACTAAGTCTCAGACTGACTCAAAGAATTTCATAGAGAACAAAGGAAACTTAGACCAGGTTGAAGGTGTGCACAGTGTTGTGAAACAACCAAGCATCGAAGAACCCGAACTAGAGTAACGCCAAGTGGGCGAGAAGAATTTGTTTTCAAGAAATCCTTCGATCTGAGTTATCGAAATACTGAGAACGCAAGGTGTGCATGGGGGATCAAAATATTTTTAAGGATGAAGCTTAGAAGCGATAGAAATTTTCATAAAGTGCCAAAGAGAGACAATAGTTAGACTCGTAAGGAGGATTAAAGGTTCGAAACCTTTGAAGATAGAGAAATATTACAAGTTGGAAGAACTCAGAAGCTCAGGAGGAGGAGTGGAAGTGGGCATTGGATCACAGTGAAAAATATCAACAGTTGTTTGATCAAAGTGAACTGGATGAGATTTAGCGCTTCACACACAGAGAGAGAAAACTCACAATAGTTGAGAACTGCGATTTCTCGATCCCGAAGAGCCGAATATCCAAAATAGGATCTCAGTCGCCCGATCAGTAGGAACATATATGAACCATCAGATTGATTGGGGAAAATTCCAAGTGTCAGATCACCCATGTAAATATGAGCCTTCATATACCATGAGCCTGGGAGGAGGTGACTTTGAACTTTGAGATTTACAAAACGCGGATTTCCAAAGGGTCGGAGGGAATTTGGACTGTTGGATCTAGGAGGACAAGTGTCGGTAGGTCGAAAGATCCAGAGGAACGCAAAGGTCAAAGTGTTGAAACAACTGAAACTCGAAGAGTCGAGGGTCCAGATCCATTGATCTATAAGTGGGAACTTGTCAACAGATCGTGAGCTCCAGGAAAGTTGAAGCAATTTTTCAATTTGAAAACTGAGATTTCCTAAGTGCAAAGACCCGAATACTTGAAGTAAAATCTAGGTCGTGAGATCTAAGGGAGAGAAGGTGTGAATCTATGAACTCTGGGTAAGGTTCCAAAGTGGTTCATAGTCATTGGATTCAGAGGAGACATGGTGCCAATCTTTGAGCTCTAGGTAAAGACCTGAAAAAATCCTTGATCATTAGATCAGGAGGACACACATCAGTGGATTATAGACTCCGGATAAAACCCATTGGGAAAAATAAGTTTGATATTTGAGATCTCATAAGTTTGCAGACCCGAAGGAGATCTCAACTGTCAATCAAGAAGATGGTTGAAGGATCATTGATATAAGTTGAAAGTTCAAACATCCGAAGTGGGAGCATAATTGTTGATGGAGTAGGACATGTGTCAAGAGATCGTGAGTTCCAGAATATTTGAGTACGAAAGAAATTTGGGTTTGAGATTTCAGAACTCTGAAGTTTGGAGTTGCGAAGGAGATCGCAGTCATTGATTGAAGGAGGGGTAGTTCTAGTTCATAGATTTGGAAGGCGTATAACCGAACCATCAATTCAGACATTATCGTCAAGATAGTGAGATCGACAATCCCATAGCATTGCAGGTACAAGAGTTGTGCATAGTTTAAAATATTGAGGGTGGGCCCAAATCCAAACTGTGCTTTCATTAGGAGGACACGTGGAGGTTGGAGGAGCATTGTGAGCCCAAAAGTAGTTTGACTTCAAACCACTTGTATCCATTCCCGCAATCATGTGGTCATTACTAAGGTCACATCACGAGGGGGATTGTCATAAAAATAAAGCTAACACCCGACACTCTGAGGTTTCGCAGGAGAGTGAAAGGGAGGGTTGTGGGTGCCATTAAAAAATGCAACAGGAAGCCAAAAGGGCCTATGGTTTGTCACAAAATGAAACCATTAATGTTTTAGAGAGTCAATCTACTCTAGAATCAGAGATCCAAGACCAGGAGGTTGTGCATCCCTACGGTAGAGTAGGGGGGCCTGCATCAGGTAGTATCAAAGATGATATTGAGTTTGTTTGTAGAAACCAAGAAAAGGAGAAAGGAGGTAGATTGATATCATTTTTGGTATCAAGAATTTGATTTTTGTTGTTGTAGGTGATGCAGTGGAATCATGCCACCTAGAAGGCATAGAGAGAATGCATAAATGGAAGAAGAAATGAGGCAACTCCAAATAAGACTGGACACCATGGAAACAACGCAGAGAAGAGCACCAAATGTTGGAGATATCAATGAAGCTGAGAGTAAAGAAGAAAAGGTCGAAGAAAATGTAGCAGATGATGTTGCACAATATCATTTGATAAAATTTGTTTCAAAAATAGGAGCCAGAGAAAGGATAAAGGTACCAATGTATGAAGGCAATTTAGAAGTTGAATAATTGTTAGATTGGGTATGTGCTATGGAAAAATACTTCGATTACGAAGATATCGAAGAATATAAGAAGGTGAAGCATGCAATGAGAAGAGTGAAAGTTCATGCAATGCTATGGTAGGATGATATGCAAGTCGAACGCATGAGAAATGGTAAGTAGAAAACAAAAAACTTGGATAGGATGGTAGCCAAGATGAAGGAAAATTTTATCCCAAAGGACTATCAAATCAATCTCTTTAGAAGATTGCAAAACCTAAGATAGAAAATCTTATTAGTGAAGGAGTATACTAAGGAATTTTATAGACTGAACATCAAGGCTGGACAGAAAGAAAATTAGGATGAAAAGAAATCCAGATATATCAATGGGCTGAGATACAAAATACAAGAGAAGATCAACATGATGTTGGTTAGTACAGTCAAGGATGCTTATCAAGAAGCCTTGAAAGATGAAGAAAAATTGGTCAGGAAACAAATCCAATGAAGCAAAGGAGGAAATTCATGCAGAGGTAAGGGACCCACCAAAGAGAAGTTCTAGAAGTCGAAGCATGAGGTTGACAAACAACATAGTCAAAATGAGAAGGGTGGAAGTTCTAAAGAATTACAACATGGAGGGACAATCTCTTTTTCTAGAGGAAGAGAAAGAGGAAAAGCCAGAGGAGGCGTAGTTAGATCTTATACCTATGGAAAGCAAGGTCACAAGTCTTGGGAATGTCCTGAGAGAAAGAAAAAAGGAGGAGGTGAAGAACACATTGCTGAAACACATAAGCATGTGGAAGCAAAAGCGGGAGAAGGAGCAAAGAACCTCATGATGAGGAAAATTCTTCTTAAACCAAAGAAGGAAATGGAGGACCTAGTTCAGTGAACAATTCTGTTTAGAGCTACTTGCAAGACAAAAGATAGAGTTTGCAAGGTGTTTATAGACAGTGGGAGAACTGACAATATGGTATCCACAGAGATGATGGAGAAACTGGAGCTGAAGACAACTGCACATCCAAACCTGTACAAGGTATCATGGTTGCAGAAAAGACATCAAGTAATATTAAGTCAACAATGACAAGTTGAATTTAAAATAGGAGGTTATAGGGATGAAATATTATGTGATGTAATTCCTATGGATGTCTGTCATATTTTATTGGGGAGGTTGTGGCAGTTTGACATAAAATTTATTCATGATGGGAGAAAGAATACTTATACCCTAGAAAAGAATGGTAGGACACATATGTGGTTACCAATAGAAGACAAAGAGAAAAATACAGAAGCTAGTTCAAGTATACTTCTCATTATTGGGAAGGAACTCTTGAATGAATTCAATAAGGAGAACGAAATGTAGTTTGTTGTTGGTCAGGAATCCTAGAGTTATACTTACAAGTACTTATGTGGAAGATTTTCCTGAAGAAATCCAGGAACTGCTAGAAAATTTTGCTAATGTAGTTCTGGATGAGTTACCTCACTCATTTCCACCCATCGGGAGTATAAGCCATCATATTGACCTTATTCTAGGAGCTAGTTTACCAAACAAAGCATTTTATAGGTTGGCACCTAGAGAGAATGAGGAAGTCAAAAATCAAGTCCAAGAGTTGTTGGATAAAGGTTTTTTCAGGGAAAGCCTAAGCCCATGCGCAATACCAGCTAAGTTAAGTCCAAAGAAGGATAGAAGATGGAGAATGTGTATAGATTCTTGAGCCATCAACAAGATAACCATTAGGTACATATCTCCTTTACCGAGGATGGATGATTTGATGGATTGTTTGAGTGGAGTGAGCTATTTTTCCAAGATAGACTCCAAGAGTGGATATCATCAAATAAGAATGAGAGAGGGAGATGGATGTAAAACAACATTCAAGAAAAATGAAGGATTGTTTGAATGGATGGTCATGCCATTTGGGTTGACAAATGCACCAAGAACATTTATGACATTGATGAATGAAGTGTTGAAAGACTTCATAGGGAATTCTGTCATAGTATATCTAGATGACATGCTAATCTTCAGTAAGACAAATGGAGAACACTTAATACATTTGACATCAGTGATCAAAAAGTTGCAGCAAGAGAAGTTGCTGATAAATCTGAAAAAAGGTTCTTTTATGAAGAAGGAATTCATATATTTTGGTTTCATGGTCTCTTCAAATGGATTGAAGATGGATCCAGAAAAGGTAAGAGCAATCAAAGAATGGACATCCCCAAACATCATATTTGAGGTAATAATTTTTCATGGGTTAGCAATATTTTATAAAGTTACAGTGGTATATGTGCACCCATGTTGGACACTATGAAGTAGAAACACAAGCCCTTCAGTTGGACAGAGGAAGATGAAAAGAGTTTCAAAGTGTTGAAAGAGAAAATCACAAAACAACCAATTCTGGTCTTGCCGTATTTTGGAAAAACATTTCAAGTGAGATTTGATACAAGTGGATTAGCTTATTGGAGCAGTCTTGAGTCAGGACAATAGGCTAGTTGCTTATTTCAGTGAGAATCTAAATGACACCAAGCATAAGTATTCCACATATTGTTACACCTCAAAATCACTCAACTGGATAAATGTCGCACATGCCTCTCACTTGTTGCAAGTGTCGCAAATGTTGTTGAATCGTGTTATCATAATGACGACACTAAAGAGGAACTTGAAACATCTTATATGCTTGGTTTGAAGGAAGAAACTGGTTCACTGGAGTCAAACATCTCTTAACACCTAAGAAGGCTTCTTAATCAAGATTTTGGAAGGGGAACGCTCCCCTAAAACTGCCTGAGAAGTGCTGGCGCCCCTCTACCATGCTTCAGAAGTGTTGTAGCACTTATCCACCCCTTTGCAGAAGCGCTACTCAGATTTGAAGCACTGATGCTTCCCTTGGCCTTCTCTGAAGTGTTCTAGTGCTCCGATGCCCCTTCTGAGGGAGCTCTCTCGATTCTGGGTAAATTGTTAGCCCGGTGAGAAGAATAAGGGGAGAATCATTCGAGTTTGGGAGGCGGTTGAGCTTGAATTCTTGGTTCTATCAAAAGATCTCTGATCCAAGGAGGAGGTTCCCAACTGGTTCTAAACATAACTCAAGTGGTTAGGCCCTTCCTAGCCTATATAAGAAAGCTCTATGGNGGGGGAAGAATTGAATATGTGAAACTTATGATCTTGGAGGAAACTTACAGTCAGTGATCAGTGAAGTTGTTGCCATCCAGGTTGTGGATCTTTCAGGCAAGGGTTGGACAAAGAGGACTCGACTAAGCTATCGCATTCGCATCTACGATTGTAAGTACCGTTGTCATTATTCTCATTAATATGACATGCTTGGCCTGTTTCTTTCTAGTTTGTGTCTAATGTTACATGAACTTATCATTTAGTGATAGATCTGTTTTCAAGCTAATGTCAATAGAGTAGGAAGTGGTCGTATCATGTTTTTTCCACATCTCTCAGTGAGGAGCAAAATATTGGAGCGCAACTCGGAGCGTGCAGGGACAAACGCCGATAACAGGTACCTCTATCATCCTTCCTTCTCATGTATTATTTTAGATAGGTTTGAAAGAAATTCAGTGTCCACGTTAAGCACTTTTCTGTCTAGGGTTAAGGTCAAGCTCTAGAGGTTGATCTACTTGTCCGCATGCAGATTTTCCTACAACAGGAACTGGCGACTCCACTCGGGAGATAGCCTAAATTCAAAAACCTTGTTTGGATTTGTCTCCTCATTGACCTTGTTCTATCCCTTGATTGTTTCAGACCTGGTTTACCCCTCTTTGATTAGTTTCATGAGCTGATTGGCTCCTTGTCTTGTCACATTCATCATATTTGTCAAACTCAGATCTCGATTTTTGAAATTTTTTGACAATTCTGGGACTTTCAGACCCTCGCGCCCCTGACTTAGTGTTATCAAAGTGCCAACACTTTTTGTAGCCCTATACAGAGCGCTATAACGCTCTTTTCCCTTGGCAACAGAGCGCCAACCTCCTTTTGGCCCAAAAACCCTTCACAATTGCATTTTTTTAGGGTTTTCCTCTATGGCTCTTATGCTGAGTGATCTAGTGAGTCATTTCTTCTTCCTGTTTGACCTTGACATCAGTCTTGTTGAA
Source organism: Picea mariana (assembly GCA_032191745.1). NCBI lineage: Eukaryota > Viridiplantae > Streptophyta > Pinopsida > Pinales > Pinaceae > Picea > Picea mariana. The sequence goes on from JASDQU010105779.1 coordinate 122,513, forward strand.
GAATAAACACCTTTTCGATTGAATCTTGTAGCCTCCTTCACATATTGTCATTTGAGTTTTCCTGTTGAGTAAAGCTTGAAATCTATGCATTGCTTTTCTTTTCTCTTCAGTTGAGTAAAACCCTAGTGAAGGTCATCAATAGCCTACAGGTCTCTTCATATTGATTCCAGTCTAGTCATTGTTCTTCAGCTCTTGTTTTTGGGTGTGAAGTTTGTCTTTTCTTTGATTGTTTCTTTCGTTTTTCGTTTGATTGATACGAAGGG
>JASDQU010105780.1:1963-17656 GCA_032191745.1 Picea mariana
TTTTTTCTCCATTGCCACCATTGCCGACGTTTTTGATCTAGATGGAGAACACCATACCGGAGTTTGGCCAAGTCATCTGTAATGCTGTATAAAGAGAAGTAATGTTCCATTTGGGTTACCCAACCAGTGGGGTCCGAGCCATTAAATTTGGTCACATCCTCCTGTGGAAGGCGTAGGTCACGTTGAAAGTGATGGTTCTGTAAGGTATGGGAATGAGAGGAATGGTCACCTTCAGTATGTGGGGGTGAGGAAGAGGAAGGGTTACCTGTAGGGATATGCAATTTGGTGCAGAGTGCTGAAAAGATTGATTCAAGCTGGGTGGTGAGGTCTTGTTTGATTTTGCCCATTGAGGACTGCATGGTTGTATTGATGGTGACGACATTTTCACTGAGTTGTTTCACTTCTTGTTGGGTCTCAATGAGACCAGATTGCAAGGTGTTGAAGCGAGCTTCCAAGTCTTGGCTACGAGTATGGGCCATGAGGATGGGGGAACTGAAAAGGGGCGGGCGGGGTAAAATATTTTTGCCGAAAAAATGATATGGATAAATGTGATAAGGGCGAAGAGATGAATCCAATGGAATAGGTTTGAAATAATGGTGAAAAAATTTCCAGACTTTTTTTTGAATTTTTTTTTTTAACGGAGTTATACTCCGGTCTGAAGAATACTACAGAGAGGAAATGCCCAAATGCTTAACCAGAAAGAAATGTGTATTTACTTGGCAACTCGAACACAGTTGCGCGACAATAGATCTTGTCTGTTTTAATTTGTTTATGTTTCTGTCCCCAAGGGTTAGGTATTCAAGGGTTCTACAGACAAGGGTTTGCCCTGTGCTATAGCTCTGATATACGTGCGGGGTCCAATAGTAGTACTCGGCCCAATATCTTAGGGCACTAACTAAGGAGGATAGACCATACCCTTAGCCGTACTACCCGACTACCCAGGTATTAGAGAGTATCTTCTCGAGTGCTGTTTTCGGTGACACTATAGCAGTCAGGTGGTCGATCGGTTTATCTAAAGAGGGCTTCAGGTAATCTAGGCCGATCCGTACACAGGTGCTATCTGATGCGCTACCACTTGAAGGGGTACCAACAGGGGTTACAAGGGTGGCCAATAGATGTGCACTTAAGTACCACTTGTATTTCCTGCGTGTATGAATTCCTCAACCGCGGGTTTATGCGCGTAACGACAGATCTCTGTGGCTTAAAGACGCTGGAATACGTCTCTACCCTGAAAAAAATTTAACCCACTTTCTGCCGAGGAAAGTGCTCTGATACCACTTGTAATATACCAAATATAAAATGTATGCAAAACAGAAATAAAATGCTAGTAATGGCAGAATAACAACAATATAATCAGAACATTCACCACAATAACACTGAAATAATATAAGAATAACAACAGAAATAGCACTTTGAATCTGAAAGCAATGTTCACGGGCCTCTTCGAGGGGGCAACCTCCAGTTGAGCAGAGCTCTATTACAATAATCTCCAAGCTAGGGTTCTCATACCCTCGACTCCTATTTATACTAAAAAAAAAGCATCTAGAGGAAGATCCTTCTAGAAGCTGAAGCTTCTATTAGGTCTTCTTACATCCGCCTTATTCTATTTTACTGAAAGGCCTTATTAATATTGACCTTTATTACATCCGAATATATTGTTCTACCTATATACGGGTTAGGACCCTAACAGTTTATAGGTCACTATGAGACTCATGTGGACATGTTTTGCCATTAAGGAACCCCCCCTTGACTTTATCTTAACAAGTACCCCCCTTGTTGGTTTGCTTTCCCTCTTGGTTTATGTTATTGGGTTTTATTTTGTGTGACTGGGGTTTTATTTTATGTGATTGGGGCTTTTATGTAATTAGGAATTTAATTAAATATTAATTGACATATTAAATAATATTTATATTAATTATATGTCAATAATTAATTATAAATCTAATTACCCTAACCCCTCTCCCTACCTATAAATTAGACCTTACCCTATTGCATTTTACACTCACACTCAGTCTCTCATCTTCTTACTTGCTGGGGCTACCTCAATGACTCTTCCGTCTTGCCAATACGGCCTTCCCTTTGCTTTTCAAGTTCAGATCTGCGATTTTTATGCTGGCTGGAAGTTTCCTCTTTGGAGTTTTTGCTGAGGTTGTTGGATGTGTTTCCTCTGAGCTGTGAAGGGTTGTTGGACCTGTTTCTTGCATAGGATTTGCCTCCCTCTAAGTTGCCGGGCCTGCTTTGTGGGTGCCGTCTCCTTTTCTAGGGCCACAGAACTGTGTGGAGGAGCCGCGACTTCATTCTAGGCCCTCTCCTTGGCTGTACTCTCTTCCCTCTAGCTGTTGCGTGGAGTATTGAGTCCCATGTGGGGGTTTCTCAGTGTGCTTTCCAGTTTTTTTGAGTAAGAGGGTTTGCTGTTGGAGTTTTTACTCACCTGTCCAGATCTATTCCTGTGCTATCATTGTTTATTGGAGGGATTTCTGTTGTGGGGTTATTTGCTGTTAAGACTATGGGTTATAGTTGTTTTCCTTGGGGCTTCCTATCCATGGCAAAACTGTCCCACAATTCTCTTTGACAGAGATCAAACCCTAGAGGTTTGATCTATGAACCTAAATAAGTCTGAGCATACTTACAGAGGCATACATCCACACATGTGACAGGTACATCTATCATTGATTCAGGAGGTAAGCTAAAAGTTATTTTTCACACTCAGAAATTTCATTTGCTTCTACATCTGTTTGTATGTTTTCTTGTTTATGCTAATCTATTGAACATAAAAATTTTAAAGCATTTTTGTTTTGAATTTTCCCTATTTCTAACAGAGATTATTTACAACGATGAGTGACTTTGGTATTTATAGGCCTTAAGGTGACCTTTCACATAAAGCCATGTCTTTATGTGATGCACCTTTTAATAATTAATATCATAAACTCTCTAGTTTATGTATATATAATTATTGTTTGGAACCTAATCCGTTATGGTTATGGTATTTTGTATTATTCACTTGAGAAGGAATATGAAAAGTCACATGTGAATAGGAACTATCATTGAGAGTCCAAGAGACCTCTTGGAAGATGAATCCAAAGTTCATAGATCATGCATTTATACATGTATCATATTAATAAAATACATATCATGCTGAATCCATTTGGGTGTAGTCTAATAATGGTATTGGAGCACCTATAGTTCTTAGGGCTTGAATTAAACTATGGTAGTTGTCCATAACGTCATGGTTTAACTCCATGATTGTCTGTCTTGTCCAAAAATGACTATGTCTTGTTTATTCTCTTGGGCATTTTTGTTCACGCATTCATAAAAGTCTCTTTGCTTCATTCCCTTTGTCCCTTTGCCTGCAAGTTTGTCTCTGCTAAGGTGTTAGGGTTTGGGGTGTTACTTCTCCCGGGCTCTCCTCGACTCAGTCTCGTTGGATGTTGGTGTTCTATCTGTTGCCTCCTTGCGTCTTCTCCTCATTTGGCCATCCTTTGGCTTGCGCTCTGGAAACAAACACGGGAGCTTGGGTGTTAAGCTTGCTCTATGATGAGATTTTCTCAAGAGTCGACGAAGATCCACATTGACTAGGAAATCCATGAGCACTGACTTCATCCTTGTCTACCCGCTCTTGAAGTTGTCTCCTGCGATTCTATTGTTCTTTGTAATTGCTAATTTGACTTTGCCTGGCCAGTATCTTCTCCAAATCATCCTTTGGCTTGCGCTTCGGGAACAAATATGGGAGCTTGGTCGTTAAGCTTGCTCGATGATGAGATTTTCTCAAGAAGAGTTGATGAGGATCCACATCGACAAGGAAATCCACGAGCATTGACTTCATCCTTGTATACCTACTCTTGAAGTTGTCTCCTGCGATGCTATTGTTCTTTGTAATTGCTAATTTGACTTTGCTCGATGATGAGATTTTCTCAAGAAGAGTTGACGAAGATCCACATTGACTAGGAAATCCATGAGCACTGACTTCATCCTTGTCTACCCGCTCTTGAAGTTGTCTCCTGCGATGCTATTGTTTTTTGTAATTGCTAATTTGACTTTGCCTGGCCAGTATCTTCTCCAAATCATCGTTTGGCTTGCGCTTCGGGAACAAATATGGGAGCTTGGGTGTTAAGCTTGCTCGATGATGAGATTTTCTCCAGAGGAGTTGACGAGGATCCACATCGACAAGGAAATCCACGAGCATTGACTTCATCCTTGTATACCTGCCCTTGAAGTTGTCTCCTGTGATGCTATTGTTCTTTGTAATTGCTAATTTGACTTTGCTTGGCCATTATCTTCTCCAAATCATCTACATTTTCCCTCAATTTGTTAATTATTTCACATGGAGATTCAAGCTTACTCTTCAATTTTCAGACTTGTTCTTCTAGTGGAAGATCACTTAGGCCTTCAACGTCCAGTGCTAGCCTTTTAGTCTCCAATATTTCATCAAGGTTGATGGCTTCTTTGAAGATTAAATCAATGGTCTTGCTCTAAGATGAAATTTTGACCTTGGAACCCTCATCTTCCTTTGTTTGCTTTGCATCAAGCTCTGAAAATTCAGCATCTTGAGATTCACAAAATTGTAGAGGATCAGCGCTGGAATACTTGAATCTTGTCTGTAAATACAAAGGAACAAGTGGTTTGCAAAGTACGCCATTGCCATTGAAACCATGAGGGTTTTCTACTGAAAACAATGGAGTTTTTTGGATATTTTTGGATGACAACGAGTTGATTTTTCAACGGCCTATGCATGTATTCAAGCATCGAAGAAGTGACAAGTATTGTTGAGCTTTGTGCACAATCAGGTTGCTTTGAGTGAAAGTTGATGACAAACCTTGATATAAAACCCTCCATCCATTGATTTAAAACTCTAACACCATCCAAATCGTCCGAGCTTATGGTCCTTCAAAGAAAGCCCTCTTTCCTTGCCTGAAACTTCAGATTGACCTCTCAACAGATTTGTCGCTTCCTGTAGAGGAGATGTGGAATGGAAGCTTTTAGAGACTTGGGACCTCTTCTTCCTTTGCTCTGCTAGGGTTTGATAAAAATAAAACATGAGGAAAAAAGGCCTCAGTTCGATAGTGGTATAGAGGTTGCAAATGATGTTGTCTTCTTCTTCTAAGAAGTCATCATGCTTAATATCAGGCCTCAAATAATTCAACCATCTTAGCCTACAACTCTTGTCGTCAATCGTTGTTGTTCAGAGACTCTATTTGCTTCACAATCAAGTCTAGAAATGTATGGCCATTTCATACTTCAATGACAGATTTGGGGCCAATACAACCCATTTCTAATAAAACTGTGATTTGCAAGTGAGAGGGGGTGGTGTGTTTATCAAGCTCGAACTTGGTTCCACCAGACTGCACAACTTCTTGTTAGAGCTAATAGTGTTTTTAGTCCCACGACTTTGGCATTCCTTGACTCTACTTCACCAGTTGTGAAGACAAGAGTTCTTGTGCTTGGGAGAAGGGGGTACTAGCTATTTTAGAACTATTTCCATTCGATATGTGATCTATGTATACAAAAGATGACATGGGATTGGATGTGATCTTTCTGGTTCCTTACCACGATCATTAAAGTTTTCTAATCAAACAAGACTTTCCTCCGGTGATGAAGATCATAGAAACCGATAGACTCGAATCATCGATGACACATTCAATCCTGAAGATCAATTCAACTCCAGAATCAAGAATAATTGTAACTTGCAAATAGTCTTTTTTGTAAGTTCACTTGTACTTTTTTAAAATTAAGTTGAATTACATTGTAAACGGGTGCATTTTTAGTCTGATTATTAAAGGGTGGAGTTGCAAAAAACCCTTTGAGGTCTAAGTCAGTCTTCCAATGACTTGAATTGATGAATTATTAGAGTTATCGAATACTCTAATACTTTATACTGTCGACAATACGGTCACAATTGAAAAAGAAACTCTCACCGATTCACAAGATTCACAGGACAAAATTGAATTTGTCCAACTTGAATCACAACTCCAACAAGATGTAATACAACAAAAGAATCGACATGCTGAACTAGTCCTTGTTCAAAACAATTCTCTTTTTGAATTTGAGAATGATTCCTATCAGCAGCCAACACATGATCAGGTTAGTGATGCCACTTTAGAAGCAGATTCAAATGAAGATGAAGTTTGTTATAAACAGGGTTCTGCTTGAACTTTCCAAGCTTATCATCACACCTTGGGAAGAAATTATCAACAAGTGCAGAATGGGTCTTGGATACAAAATGGAAGTGACCTCTCACATTCTAGATTATTCCAAACCAATTCAGTTCTAGAGTGCTGGATTCCTTCAAGAAAATTCAATTTCACCCACTCCTGTTCAAGATGATATCCTAAATGTGAACATTGTCATCGAGTTGGCCACATGTGAGCATTATGGAAATCATCTTCAGACAGATGTTCCAAAAGTAAGAAACCTGCAAGAGTAAAGAATTATAGTTTTTAAAACCGGTCCGAGTTTATATCAACCGGACAAAATGACTGAGCAGATAGCAGGCCGAATCAAACCAGCCATCGAATTGGTTCGGTGAAGTGTAAACCTGTGTTCTATGAAGTATGACCCTGATCTTCCATGTATCAATTTTTCGGTAGACTGGATAATAGTGACAAGTTTAAAAAATCAACAGAAGAGGTAATTGATGATAGCTTATGGCATCAAAGCTACAGGGTGTTGTCCAGCAGAGAAAGTGATTACAAATATATGCAGTAGCCTTCAATCAAAACTGGAAAACTGAAAAACCTAGAAAAGGCAAAAATTTGCTGAGTCAACTATAAATTTTGCAAATAGACTGAGACACATGAATGCCAGCTCTTGTATTTCAGTCTCCACCTTCATGGCCATCCTATGTTGCAAACGGTTTATCCATTATGGATTTATCTCCATTCTGTTAAGATATTATGCCTTTTATTTACCTTTAGGGAGGAGATGCCCTAGGCATTTCTATTTCATACTTTTATTAGCTGTTTTTTTTTTTCAAGTCTCATTGACCTATTTTGGTTATTAGTGGACACTAATATAATTTCCTTCCTAATTTTTTCTCACCTGGATGAGTGCTTGTTGGTATTTGGTGCTAACAATTTTATCAAGGTGGTTTTACTCCATTTCATCGAGGTAGTTTCTCTAAGATGTTATCTAAATGTTTTTATAGAGTATTTATGGCCTTTAAGTTCTTCTGGTTAGTCCTTTGTCTCATCTTTGCAACTCTTTACCCATCGTTATCTGCCGGGCAATTCTTTTTCCCATCTGCATTGTTTCTGTCTTCCAAGTTTGACCTCTTTTGCATCATAGAAATCCAGAAGATGTTTGCAACTCTTCTATGAAACTTTCTTTGCTTTTCCTCATCAAGATGGAATTAAGCTTAACTATTAGTATTATATTCTGATTTCCAGTATGGTACAAGAAAGTGACAGGGAATCACTGCTATTGGAAAGGGAATTTGAGGTCACAGATTGTAATTTGTAATTCAGATGTTTTTGAATCTTATATTTATAAACCATTATCGTGGTTTCAATATGTTACAGGAAAGTGACAGGGCATCACCACCATTGGAAAAGGAATGTGTAGCTACAGATTGTAAATTGGATGCCTATAATCGGAGGTGTAATAATCATGAAGTAGTGCAGGGTAGATGGAAAATTGAAATGGAAGAAGGTGAATTGTCCCCAACTCTGTCTCTCCCTCCTGTGGTGGGGGATGAAGAAAATGTGCATTGTTATAATGCTGGTGACCTTGTCTCTGGTAAGAATTCTATCCTGCAAGGGAATGACAAGATTGCAAACAGAACTTATACAATTAGACAGGAAAAGAATGAAGAATTTAACTGTGGAGTGATAGAGAATGATGCTGAAGATGGAGAAGAGAGTGCACCCAAATCAGTTGATGATAGTGAGAATGCTTCTGATTGTGGTGAAGATATTTCAGGAAGTGAGTCTGGAAATGGCGATGGATGTTCACATGAAGATAATGAAGAGGACGTTGATCATGAAGACAATGAGGGGAAAGCAGAAAGTGAAGGCGAGGTTGGAGAAATGGCTGATGCACCTGATGCTGAAGAAGGCGATTCATTTGCATTATCGGATCGTTTTCTGGTCCTGGCCAAGCCTCTGTCAGAGCATGTCTATTCTATTACAACCAACATATTAGAGAAGGGTTCTGTTTTCTATGGCAATGATACTTTTTATGTACTTTTTAGGCTGCATCAGGTATTTCCCTTTACTAATTTTTTTCATGTATTCTTCATTTACTAGGGATAATTGGATTTATACTCATTGGATCTTGTTGCAGACTTTATATGAACGGATACTTTCTGCAAAGAAGAATGCATTAACTGCAGAGATGAATTGGAAGAATGTGAAGGATACAGAACCTCCTAATTTGTATGCAAAGTGAGTTTTCTTTTGAAAATGCTTGAAACATTGCATCTTATGTATGCACATGGTCTAGATTTGTCTTTTTTAGGTGCTTTTTGAAGTTCGAACAACGTTTAATATAAGAACTGCTGGTATATGTGAAATCCAGATTCATGAGTGCATTATACAGTTTGCTTGATGGATCAGCTGACAATGCCAAGTTTGAGGATGAATGTCGAGCAATCATTGGAACACAGTCATATATGTTGTTTACTTTGGATAAATTGATTTTCAAACTTGTAAAGCAGGTGCAGTTGGGAAAACATACTGTTTGGTATGATTGTTAATGTTAAACCCTGTGTTACAAGTTGAATTATTGCCATTGCTAAATTAAGCATTTTGGTTGCAGCTCCAAATAATTACATCAGATGATATGGCAAACAAGTTGTTTCAGTTAGAATTGTATGAGAGATCAAGATCACCTTCAAGGTTTATTGATTCAATTTACCATGCGAATGCTTGCACATTACTGCACGGTGAAAATATTTATCGATTTGAATTTGTAAGTTTTTCAACTAGCCTGCAGTATTACAGTCAAGATTGCTAACTTTTAGTGAAATTCTCTACTTTTTGAAGCAGCAGCTTTCTGAGAGTGGCAGACATGTTTGTACTCTTGTCATTTAAGGATTTAATTGTTATTTTATTTCTTTGCAGTCATCTAATCCTTATCGCTTGACAATTCAACTAATGGAAGGTCTCGAGAAGCTTGAAGTCATTCCTAATGCACTGGAACCTACCTTTTCAAGTTATTTGTATAATGAATTTCTTGCAACAGATAATTACACAAAGGAAAGGCACCAATTCTTCCTTTCAAGGTGCCATGTCTCTTTCTGTAATTATAAAATTAATTTGTATTGAAGTTTGCTTCATATCTGCTACTTATTATTTTTGAGAGTAGATTCATAATAGATAGTGGTATCTTTCAGAAACATTCACAAGTATGCTAGTGGCAAGGAAGTCATTATGATGTCTAAGGTGATGAAGGGTGTCGATATAGTGAACGGTCTTGAGCATAAAATATCATGCGACACATCTAAGGTTTGCAAAGTGAATTTGATGCCACCAAAGAAGTTTATTAAGGAGGAACAGTTTTTATCTTGAGTTGGCATCACATAAACCCAAGAAAGCTGTATTAAATATTTGGTAAAGCTTTTCGCTAATATACTCATGCATGTAAAACAGGCTTCATATGTTTTGGACACAGAAGATTTCCTGTTTCGCAAGAAGCAAAGAGTATTCACAGAGCCATCCAGAAGTTGCAATATGCTATCTTCTTGTTATCCTGACAAAAGGTCGCTTCGGTTTCATAGATGGATTGAATCAATAATCTGGTAACCTTCTAGCCTCTCTATCCTTTTTTATTATGACTCATCAGTCTAGCCTTGCAAATCTATAGAATTAGTTGCATTTATAAGGCTTCCAATATTGGTAGTGGTCCAATTTCCATCCTTATTAGTATTTATAAAAATGGCATTGGATTAGGGAACTTGTGTATTGAGATGGAAATTCTGATTCTGATTTTGATGTGTTTTGTTAGAAATGCTACCTTCATTCTGTGATCCTCGATGAAGGATTGATTGTGTTCATATGTTGCATTTTCGGATTGTATTCTATTTATTTAATTGCTTGTTATGGACAATTTCTTCTTAGTAGTGATGTTTTCCTACTTCCGATGCAGAGACTGGAATAATACATGTGGTGCTACCGAAGTCGATGGTGATAAATTATGCTCAACTCCAGTCATTTTTTTTGTACATATGTATTAGGATGCTCTCCTAATACCTGGCTGGGGTTTTAGGATGCTTAGACTCCTATTTTTAGGCTTATGCCTCCATATACACCAAGCACCTGGGATGTTAGATATTTAGGATGCTTGGACAACTATTTAGTTTCAATTACATATATTTAATTCCTTATCTTTTGTGTTTATGATGAAACTGAATTTTGCATGGGTTTCTGTTTTATTTATTTCCTTGCCTTTATCATGAAGGTGAAATGTCCATGATTTGGTGTTAGATGCTCTTCTTTTTATTATATTTGTGGAGTCTCAGTTGTATGTGGATACATTTTATCATGCACGTCTCAGTTATGGCTGTTGTATACGGAGGCTTACACCTATGAATGCCTACCCAAGTTCATTTAATGGGTGTTGTATTTGGAGTCATTCATTGTTTTGGGCTGAAATGATCACCAAGCATTTTGGAAAAAGTTGGAGGTGATTTCCTAGCTTCAAGAATTGGAGGATTAAATTGTCCTATTTCAGTTTCTGTTGGACCGACTTTCTCATGCAAAAGGTCTTTGTCAAGTTGCTACTTTGGAGGAGGAGGTGCAATGGATGCAAATGCCGTTTCATGGACCACACAAGTGAGCGAAGTATTCCATGTGATGAAGCCTCTGAGTATCTTGAAATCTAACAATAAAGCTGTTACTCTATTGTTTATAGGTCAAACAAATTTTGTTTATCACTAATGGAATGTCATTTTGTGTGAGACATCGTTCTTGGATTCGAAAAAAATTGTGGTTACTCGTTATTTACTTTGAAAAATCCTAAACCATTCTTCTTTTGCTCGCTTGGTTAGAAAATTTGTTGTTCCTTGGGAAATCGTGTCTTCAGTTGATATGGATATTGCTTGTTAGGTCTTAAAGGTTGTGTAGGAAATTGATAATGTTTTTGCAGCAATATCAAATTCGTTGGTTTTTTCTTGCACATTCATTTCACTAAATGTTATAAACAATAGGTTTCCATCAATAGTTAACAAAACCATTATCAAAACCATTATCAGATGTAGGCCAGTCGGTGGTTATATTTGACACGTCGCACAATGCCAATAGACTTTTAATTTGGTTTTGTTGAATTATATTGGCAAGCTGTGAATTATAAATGACGACTCATCATATTGAGAACCATGGGAGGCCGAGCTTTCACATTATTTTTGAATGAAGTCTAATTAAGGGGTAGGAATGTGCGCTTTTTGGCAAATTGGGATCTGAAGGTACGCCTTTTTGGTTGCCCTCCATTGCCTTGGCATGGGCAGCGATTATACCTAATTGAAATCCCAGATCAATGTAACCCCAAGAGGGATTTCAATCATCGAAGCATACAATCCTTAGTTTCCCACAATAAACGAGTCAGGGTTTTTTGCCTTCAGGGGTTTAAGTCTAAATCCCTCTCGGGGATCCTCTGAAAACGGAGGTCGGGACTACTTATGCCCTTTCCTTTATCATGAAATTTATTCATGAATTGGTGTCAACATCCATTTTTTATTACATTTGTCGAGGTTTAGGTACATATGATCCCATGAACGTCTAAGTGTTATATCTACAAGCTACTTAAATAGTTGTAGTATGTGGAGTCATTTGGTTTTTTGGGCATGTTGTTTTGCGTGCATGATATGATATATGGAGCTTCACATAGATATTACTTCAATTACCAGAAGTTGCACAGGCAAGCTGTTTCTTTCTCTTCTGCCTTGTTCTTGCGTTGAATGCACTAGGGTGGTGAGCCGCCACATAGGTAGGAACTGTTTTTTCAAAGACCAATTTGAAAGTGCAACAACCATGAGAGAGATTGGATGGAGAACCATACTGATTTACAGGTCATCATGCAACAGTTTTTTCAATTGAGACTTTTCAGGGACATCACCATCTTGGTGGAAGAAACGATTGTAGCTTAATGTGGTGGAAAAAAAGGTATTGTGTAACATACCAATAGGCCAAGGGAAGAATTATAGATCTATTGTGTTGAATTAAGTTGGAGAGGTGAAAATGAATCAGTTTAGTAAAGTGGAATTAGTTGCACTAAGAGAATTAAGGTGCAAATGAGGATAGATCCATGAGGAAGGGTGTAGTTTTTGTAATGAGTTTGTATTAGGAATTAGTTTTTCTTTAGGTTATTTTAGGAAGAGCATTAGATCCAGTTTACTCTGGATGAGTTGGACGAGGTGAAAATGATGATATAAAATGTTTTATTTTTCTGGTTAGTTAGTAGTGTTTCCTCCCTAGCGTGAATTATAATATTTTTTTGGGTATAATACATGGTTTGTGAAAATGATTTATTGGAGAATATTTTTGCAGAAATACATGGTTTAAATGACTTTATGGTCATGCCAGTGAAACTGGCATAAATTTATATTTTCCAAGGAAAACTTCACGGGGAAATCAGGGGATACTCGTCGACATTTGTGGATGAGATCCCTAGTAAACCTATCAACATAGATTAGTGTCTCACCTAGGAGGATTCAAATTGGGCACTCTTCATTGTTTATACCTTCTTGCAAAATAAACATGACCCTAGTATCCAAAATAACACACTATAACAACCTATATCTACAATATAAATTAATGAAACAATGAAGTGTTGTATGGCGACCCCAAAAGGCTCTCAAAAAGGTGATAGCTACTTACCTTAGCAATGTTGGAACCTCCCCTTAGGTAGAATATTTGAAGCATCCAAGGGATGAGAGGGGACAAAGCCAATGAAGACACCTTAGGACAAGACAACAAAGCTTCAAGGAAGAAACCAGACCAAAAGAAAGAGATACTTGTAGCGGTGCTAGAGATACAAGAACAAGTAGCCCAAGAGCGCGAAGGAGTAAAAGAGCTTGGTGAAGATTTGGCTCTAATCTGAAAGTGTTTCGACAATGAGGGAAATAAGATGTGAAAGAAATTTACAAAGAGGAGTAATATAGATAGGTTAGGAAATGGTCTCACAGCCTAAGTGAACATTAGCTTAGTTGGTGAGAAAAGTAATATGTCCATTGGAAGTGTAACACGGGTGTTGATTGTGAACCATGGTTCAACCATTTTACCATTTGTATTTTCTTAGGAAAACATATTCTATTATGTTGTCTCAATATACATAGATGGTGTGGCTTAAGAAAGTTGTGGTTCAATTGGTATTGAGAAATCTAGAAGGGGCAATGATGGTTTGACCTAGTGGACCTCCAATCAAGCATGCCCCAAAAAGATTTGGGCCATTAAGGACTCAAAATGAAGAATTCCAACTAATTGTTGATTACATCGGAGATTAGGGCGCACATAAATGGCCAAATTCTAATAACATCGGTGATAATCGATTGAGTTAACCCCTTGGACTTATATAAATATTTGTATAACTACCAATCTTTTTAACCTAATGACTCATCAAAACTATGGAGATTCAAGAAAGTTTTTTTCCAATCTTTTTGAGCATTAAAATAAATTGTTAAGGCAAAAAATCTCTTATTGTTTTCTCTTAAGTTCTAATGGATCAAAGTTGGTCTTAGTGGATGACAATAATCATCATTATCAACATCATATTAAAGCATATTTATTTATTTATTTATTACAATGAAAATTATTTTCTAGGATTAATAGAATGAGAGTGAAAGTACGATATGGATTTCTCTAAAGGTAATGTAAGGTATCATGCAAACTTTACATTATTAATGTAGATTGTTTAGATCTTGTGAGTGAGTACCGTAAATCTTCTCCACTAATGGGCATCACAAACTCACTTAGATATTGTGTGTGGCTGTAGTCTAAATGTGTTAAGAATTGGTCCTTTTCTGAGCACTCAAAATAATAGGAAGATAAATAAACATTGGCATGAAATTTGACAAGAACTAGCGCGGATTAATAGAATTGCATATATTGGGATGTTAACAATGCACAATCTGGTTGTTGTCGGAGTATTCGAGAGTGTTGAATCTATTTTCGCATTAAAAACAACAATTTCATTCATCTAAAATTGTAATTTTAACAAAGTTTGCTTGACCAGATTTTGGTGATGACAATCTGAAAAAGGTTAAAAATGTAGAATGATTAACTGTCTTCATTGTGTATGAGTATTTCTCAATTTCCAAACTAACATGTCTTCGCAACTATTTTTTCATTATATTAATGATTTTTGACACTATGACAAAGGGCATCCATGAAATATTTGGATTTCACCTTTCGTTTTGAGATTCTTTTCATGTTGATCACAACTTAGTTGTTTATTGTCTTTGTTCTCTTTTCATTTTGATCACATATTGACTATTTTGGTTATCTTTTTTTGTTGTCCTTTTTGTTTTGTCAAAGCTTGGAATTGTTTGTTGTAATGGACTTAAATGGTTAATTGTTTAAAGAAAGGGACAAAGTTAGTTAATTGAATTTATAGTGATTTGCGCACACATAATAATATCACTCGATATTAATTATGGAGGTGAATTTATAATCTACACCATGCACACTTGAAATCATGGATTCTATATGCCTAATTTACTCTGCTACATATCATGTATTTTATGTCTTAATTTATTCATGTAGTTCAACTTGTACACACCTTTCTACTTTTGGGAATTATCACGATCATAATATTAATGTGTTAAGGTTCTAAGGTGTAGCATTTAAATTATATTCTATAGTGAGAAGTTGATAATGAACTAGGAGATGGATGCTCTTAATTGAAACTATGGAATCTACCTTCTCATATTAATTGTTGTGGTGAATTTATAATCTTAATACACCATGCACACATGAAATCATGTGTTCCATGTACCTAATTTATTCTTGTAGTTGATTATAGGCTACATTTGTTTTTCCAAGGAAAATGTCATAGGAACTCCCACAACCATATTCAGATGGAGGGTAGCACAACCTCCAGCCACAATATTACTTAGCGGGACTCGAACCTCAATGTAACTAAAATTTGATACCTCACGACGAGCCATAGAGTTCTTCCAAACTCTTTTGTGTCCTTGAGATATTTGAAAATCCTCTTTACTGCTAAAACATGTGATTTCTTTGGTGTTGCTTGAAATCATGCCACCTGTCCAATTGCCTGCATTACATCTGGTCTGGATGTTGTCACGTAAAGTAAGCTGGCAATCATTGATCTATACTGCCTCTGATATGTAGACTTTTAATCATCATCTTTGCTCAACTTGCAACTTTTTTGCATAGGAGTGTTAACTGGTTTGCAATCTTCCATTCCGAATCTCTTAAGCATTTATTTGATATACTTAGTTTGAGAAATAAAAATGCCTTGGTTTCTTTGACATATATGAAGACCCAGAAAGAAGAATAGTTCTTCAAGTAATGACATTTCAAATTCATTCTGCATATTTTGTGCAAATTTCTGGATTAACTTGTCATCACTTCCAAAAATAATATTATCAACATAATATTCAATTAATAAAATATTATCTTGAGTTACCTTGATGTAGAGGTTGTTCTATGCATTTCCTTTTTTGAACCTTGTTTGCTGTAGATATCTATCTAGTTTAGAGTACCAAGCTCTGGGAGCCTGTTTTAGACCATACAAGACCTT
>JASDQU010105780.1:53338-68738 GCA_032191745.1 Picea mariana
CATGACCCAGTTGAAAATTTCGTAAATCAATTTGTCCGCTTTATTCTCCCACAGTTTGTCATGATACTCATGCACAGGCTTTTCTTGGAGTGGATTCCAAGCCCAGATCATCAAAGGGAATGGTGTTATAGAACATACTGCGTCCATAATGTATGCGGACATGAAAAAAGAGGATGGTCTCCCACTTGCCTTCTGCTCTCGATACTCTGTGATCCAGTTGAACAAACTGTCCAAGAGTATCTTTGCCCAATTAAATGAGCAACCTTCTGCTACCCGAAATATGAGAGGTACCCACGCAATGTAGAAATGCGATGTATCCTCCTTTCCAAATAGTCAGCATGTCATCACTACCACATACATATACTGTGGCTCCAACGAAGCGATTGAATAAATGCCCGGGTCATTTGCTCTGAATTTCGCGGAGCGCGAAACCCAATCTTTTATCAAACCGGGCATGGTTTTGTCATATTGAGTGCACTCCTTTTCTTTGAATCCCTCCAGAAATTCAGCATCATATGTGTATTCATATGTTGTTGGGAGTTTATACATGGTTTGGATATGCTCTGGTCTAAAAGTGCTGACCGTGGCCCGTTGGTCGTTTATGATAGTTCTGGTGGGTAGGTCTATGTGATCCAAAGGCCATCGGATCATGTCATAATATGGGAGCAACCGGGGTCTGGTTGCAACCCGGTGCATTCCAGATTGAACAACTATCTTGTATTTAGTGTTCAGGTCGTCCTTTTCGTTATCATTGTCGTCGGAGTCTGAATAATTCACCAACTCAGATTGCAGAATATCTGAAACAAACGACCAGCTAGGGACTGAGCCGCCACTCCGGGGTGAAGTATCAACAACATTGTCTGAGCCCTGCGCTGCAATCTCGACATTCGCCTTTGCAGCTTTCCATGGAGCCATAGCTAAAGCTTGCATTTTCGCTCTTTTGCGATAGACCTGTGTATACATGCAGAACTTAGTTCACTCGGAAAATGACGAGCTCTGCGTGCTTATGAAAAATGTTTTCATTATAATAAAATGAGACTCCTATATATATTTGAAAATTTTGTACTCTTCGAAATAAGTCTGTCAAATCGCAATTAGAAACAAATTTATTGCATAAAATCCGATCTTATTTATTTGTGGATTCACCCTAATTCTCCATTAATGTCATCAATGTTTGGCGGTTTGACAGGCAGTCGGGGTATGGAGAGCAAGTAGTTATCTCATGAAATGTGCAAACCTCGATGCGCGGGACATATCTTGTTTTATTTTAAATTTTCAAAACTTTATAACGTTCAAAACTTTCTCGCTGTTCGCTGCATCGTGGATTTTCTTTAAACATTTCGAGTTTTCAACTCGCGAGACTGTGAGTACCCGATTTTAGCTTAATTAACAGTAATCATGATTTGGAGCATCATTAATTATATAATTAATTTATTCTCCATATTGCAACTCGGAACTTCGGAGACAAATTTTTGGGAGAATGGTATGCCAAGTCGTGAAACCGCGATATGGCGATAATTAAGGCTCAAATTATGGGAAGAAAATCTTGGATTAGGCTACTAATTAATCTTGCTATAATTACATCGCATCCTCGTGAGTCGGGGTTTTAGACGCCTTAACTTTATGAAAGAAAGTGCCGAGTGGCGAAGCGCCGAGGACAAATTTAAACCATGGTTAGTCTTTTACCAGGGTTAGCCCAAAAGTACTTCGTGTCCTCAGCTCTCGGGGCTGTAAAACAAAAACTTGGGTTTGACGAACGCCGAGGCGCGAACTCCCGACAACGTCTACTCATGAGTTAAAATTTTTACCCTAGTTAATGTCTTGGGCGAAAATTAAAAACGACCTCGTTGTTTCGTGACTCGGGATGTATGAAATCAAGGATTAAAGCATCCGACTTGCGAGACACCGAAATAAAACAAAAAACAATGAACATACTTGCAGAAATGGATCTGTTTTGAAAGTGGAAAAAGCATTGCTGTCCAGGCGACAAGATTTCAGAGTTTTAAGATCTCGGAAGGAAAAGGAAAATCAACTTTAGATTTCAAGTATCAAAAATTGAACATTGTAAAGAGTTAAAAACAAGGGTGGCTCCAACATAGGCTCCAACTAGGGATCCTGCCTTCCTGTGAGGCGGGAAGAACAGTAGACCAGGTGCCAATATTGCGTAAATGGAGTCATAAGCTAAAATCAACAGAAAAATTCAATGAAAAAGATATAAGGGAGGGAAAACTTCGTTTTGAACTTCGAGAAGTTTTTTCAAACTCAGATACTCTTTCCAAACACGGCTGAAGTCACTTTCACAACTTTCCCTTTCCCACTACTAAATTTGGGGACGCTTTAAGACAGTCGAAATGACCCTAGGATATTCAACAGATCTTGTGATTCTCAGCTTGCATTAAACGAATGATATTATATATTTTTTAAATAGGGAATTCCCGTCCGAATTTGGAGTATTGATCAGGTTTTTAAAAGGATTGGTTACCAGAGTAGAGTGATATTCATGTATAACAGCCTTACAGATATCTCAGACATTGCTTCACTTCCAGCGAGCCTGTTCAGTACCCCGGTGAAGTTGTCTGGCCCCTTTCACTGAATTTCCTTTCACCACTTCGGAAAAATTTATGCGTTTAAACGCTGAGACGAGGGCAATCATTTCTGAATTTCCTTTCACCACCTGTCTTATAATTTACTTTTAAAGCACGAAGATGGGGGCAATCAGTTTGTATCAGGGCTAATATCTGTGTAATATTTTGTATCAGAGGTATGTCAACTTATTTTGATTACTCGGTATCAATCTTCCTTTGACCTTCACAACACCTTCGTTCTTAGGGAGACAGGGGAAAATAATAAAATTTTAAGGGACACCCTGTTCAAGAAAGCTTTGATTTTTTTGACGCTGTTGAAATACCTAGGAAGGTTAAGATCGCTCTAAACGTTCCTTCGCCTAGCAGAAGATCAAGTAGTTGTGAAGACCAGCTTTCTTATTAAGATCTGTTTCGAAATCCTTGAGGTTTAAAATGAAAAACTTTTACCCCTTCGCAAGGACTTGGGAAGATAGTGACTTGCTAAAAGCTAGGCCTGGAGATAGAGAGAAAACAAGGCAACAATTCAATGGCTTGATATACAAAAGGTCACAACAGTTCAGGACTGGTTTTCGAAGATATTTAGGAACAAATATTACGACTGACTGTTTTTAGGTTTAATGTATTCATTCAAATTATTTTATTCGAGGATTATGAAGCCAAAAATAATCCTGTTATCTAACCTTTTATATTGCAATTTGAAAAATGTTACCTTAGTTTGCTTAAACAACCTTTCATGACCTGTGTATTGAGAAAGCTCACCTCTATATTTTCTTGTCACTTTCTTTGTGGACTATGAATTATCTTATGTATCACCTGTTTTATGTCGTTCTATTTCCAACACCGACCTGCACATTATTTTTTCTGCTAGTTTCGTCTGCAGCTAGAATCCTGTAAAAACAAATACAAATCCTATTGGAAATGTGTAAAGAGTTTAGGAACGAAAACCAAAATTAAAAGTAAATGTTTGAACGAAAATATAAATATGTANGTACAAAACACTCATAATAAAATTTATTTATTTACAATTTTTTTTTTTTTTTTACGACTGTTACGTCATGTAGTGCTTTAGATACCGCCCGTTAACAAGGGTGCTGAGAACTTCTCCATCAATATTTTCCAGAAGAAAGGAATTTTTTCCTTCTGGAGCTGAAACCCTGAATGGTCCATACCAAAGGTGATCAAATTTGCTATGCTTCGCGGCTTCTTCCCTTCTCTTATCCCATCTTAACACTAAGTCACATGGGAGGAATTCTCTGTCCTTTGCTTTGAGGTCGAACAATGCTTTCATATCGTCCTGGTACTTCTGCATTTTCTCATCAACCTCCACTCTATGCTGTTGAACCTTGATCAACTGGTTAATTCTCCTGGTTACATGATTTGGTTCTTCGTTCTGATCCTGCCATAATTTCATCACTGGCAACGCTAAGTTTATAGGCAGAACCGCCTCGGTCCCATAGACCATTTGAAATGGCGAAATGCCGATAGACCTTTTAGTGCTGATGCGGTTTGCCCACAATGCGTACTCCAAATTCACATGCCACGACCTTTTGTTTTCATCCAGTACTTTTTTTATTACGTTTACCAGGCTCTTGTTAGATGATTCGGCCAGCCCATTTCCCCGGGGGTAATAAGCAGTGGAATGGCCGAGAACAATATTGTACTTTTGAAAGAAGCTGATCATGGCCATGGACTTGAAGCCCTAGGCGTTGTCGGTAACAATCTTTCGGGGACACCCGAATCTTGACAAGATGTTATCTTCCAAGAAGTCGATCACCACTGATTCTATTGCCCTTTTGGTTGGAATGGCTTCCACCCACTTAGTAAAATAATCCATAGCTGTTAGAATCCATTTATGTTGAGCACTGGAATAGGGATTAATTTCCCCTATAAAGTCTAGACCCCATTGTTGAAATGGAGCTTCGTCTTTGACCGGAACAAGTGGCAGTGCATGGAGTTTCTGCTTACCAGCGAATATTTGACACGAGTAACAGGCACGCACTTTGGCATTGACGTCCGAAAATAGTTTCGGACAATAGTATCCTGCCCTCAGGATCTTGTAGGCTGTGGCTCTCCGTGCATGGTGTCCTCCACAGATTCCTTCATGAAATTCTTCTATGACCCATGGAGTTTCTGAATCAACCAGACAGACTAGTAAGAACCCGAGTGGATCCTTCCAATATAGTTGATTTTCGGAGATGCAATATTTTACAGCGTGGAGTTTTAAAGCTCTGCATTTGGCTGGTGATAGTCCATCTGGACATTTCAGGTTTAACAAATAGAAAACTATGTCTTTATACCAGCTTGACGATATGAATTTTTCTTCAACCTTGCTTAGATGTGTCTGGTCATCCGGCTCTTGCAAATGTGTGTCTCTGTCTTCCCCTTGGAGGCAATTGATATCAAGAGCTCTAAGGTTCGACTCAACCAAGAGTTTGGCCAGAACCTGCCCCTTTATCAATTTAGTAGGCTTGACTTCCATATCAAATTCTTGTATTTTAGCGAGCCAACGCCCTCATTTTCCATCGCTATCTGGCTGTACCAATATGTCTTTCACAACACTGGTTGGTACGTACGCGATAATTTTTGAATGCAGTACGTAGGTTCTGAATGCTTTTAGCGCTTTCACCATTACGTACGCCTGTTTTTATATTATGTCATATTTTAGTTCGACGTCTCTAAGGCTCTTGCTAAAAAACACGATCGGCCGTTCGAAGCCTTCATCATCCTTTTGCAGCAACACCGCGGCGATAGTATGTTCAGAAGCGAACGAGAAGATGAGGAAATCTTTCAAGTAATCTGGGCTTGCTAACACATGTGCCTCGCTGATGACTTTTTTAATATACGCGAATGACACTTTAGCCTTGGTCATCCAATTTACTCTGCTATCTTTCTTCAACATTCCTGTGATCAATTTGACAATCTCAACAAAATTTGGTATAAACCTTCGTAAAAAATTTATTGTACCTAAGAAAGATTGAATTTCTTTTACGTTTCTAGGAATATTTATAGTTTCTATTGCTTCAATCCTCTTAGGATCGATCCTGATCCAATCTTTAGATACGATATGTCCCAGAAGATTACCTTTCTGCATAGCGAAATGTGATTTCTTTGGGTTCAAAGACAGGCCATACCTGCGGCATTTTTTGAAAGTCTGTTTTAAATGGATCAAATGTTCTTCATCGGATTTAGAGAAAACCGTCAAATCGTCAAGGTAGATGACTACAAACTTGTCTCTTTCTCCTACGAAAGTGATGTCCATAGCGCGCTGGAAAGTAGCCCCTACATTCATCAAACCAAACGGCATTTTGTCATACATGAATGTACCCCATGGTGTGGTGAAAGCAGTTTTTTCTCTGTCTTGCTCGTTCATGGCGATTTGGTTGTACCCAGATAACCCATCTATCATAGAAATTCGATTTGCTCCAACTGCCCTTTCTAGGACGTGATCCATTTTGGGAAGCGGATAATTATCCTTAAGAGAGGACCTGTTCAAGTTCCGGAAATCCACACAGTTTGATTTCTCCATTCTTTTTTCTGACAGGGACCAAATTTTCCACCCAGTCTGAGTACCTTAGAGGTACAATTATTTTCGCATCTAAAAGCTTCTTAACTTCCTTTTCAATGACGGGCAACAAAATGGGGTTAAATTGCCTGAGCTTTTACCTAAAAGGCTTGACCCCAGGCTTCAAAGGTATCTTGTGCTCAATTATGGAAGTATCATACGTTCGAAGCTCATCATAGGACCAGGCGAAAACATCTTTATACTGTTTGAGTAGGTCTCTGTACTGGTCTTTTACCTTGGGAGGGAGGAATTTAGATATCTTTACTATCCTGGATTCTTTTTCAGTTCCTATATTGCAGTCCTCCACTTCTTCTGGTTGGGGCTGCAAAGTGGATTTCACAGGTATGTCGTTCTGATTGAAGAGTCTTTCTAAAGGAATTAAGCCTTTCGGAATTTGGTTGTTTTTAAGGACCAACATACGATGATCCGCTATTTTTTCTCGAAAGGTTTCAGGATCTTCACCCTCTTGCATAATCCACATCGGGTCGTTTTGATTTTCTTGGTCTGGATGAGTTTCAGAGAACTCACCTACTGCCATAAGAAATTTCTGAATTTGTTCGTCATCTTCGAAGACCTGCCAGTGTCGGACATTGTTTGGTATAGAGGGTTTATATCTGATTTCAATGTGATATTTTAGTTTGATGGTCGTGGGAGGAGAAAAGGTTGAAGCTTCCTTGGCCGATGCGTCAGCGTGTAGATTCTCTGCGCGAGGAATGAAATGGACTTTTACAGATGAGGAAAAATTCTCCATCAAATACCAAGCACAATTTCTGTATGTTCTTAGTTTGGGATGCTTGGCGAGGTATTTTCGGTTTACTTGTCTTATTATCAATTCAGCGTCACCGTAAACCTCCAAGTTTTTTATATTTAACTTCATTGCAGCCTCTAAACCTAAGATTTTTTCTTCATACTCACACACGTTATTGGTGTAATCTATGTCCCACTGCAAACGGTATGAGAAAGGAACAATAAACTTCCGTTCAGGTGCTACCAAAAGTACCCTAGCACTAGCTCCTTCAGAAGACGAAGCGCCATCGAAATACATTTTCCAAATACCATTATTGCACAGCTCTTCCGTCAAGGGGCTAAGTTCTTCCTGCTTCATATCGATTTCTTCCGGGAACCCATCTAAACCATCATCAAATGACAATATGCAATTCCCCAGATCTTGGTCTGCAACGTAAATGGAAAAGTTATTTGGGTTTTGAGGATCACTGACGATATACGCTAATCTTGTTTCTCTGTACAAATGGGTAAACTGACCACCGAAAATAGGGATTGTGGAATATGACATGTCCAATTGTAGAGAACCTCCCAACTTGGCTCCCCATGATCTGGATAACAGCATACCATATTTGGGGGGAATATCTGCGATAACCACATCCATTAGGATACTCTTGACCGGGACCTGAGCCAGGGTAACTACCAGATCTTTTATCATCCCCATACATTTAGCCTTTCTCGAATCAAAAGAGTATAGATTTCCATAGGGTCTAGTGATCTGGAGACCCAGCCTCTCCATTATAATTTTGGGCATAACATTATGTGAAGCCCCGGAGGCTAACATACAGTTATGCAGTAACTGATCATGTATATTCAGGGTGATATAGAAAGGAGCGATGTTGTCTTTGGATCCCTCAAAATGAGGACCAAAGGTGATGTTAGGTCTGTCATCTTCTAGGTTGATAACATCAGAGTGACTTTCTGACTCATAGACACCCATCACTTTGGCAATTTGCTTCCGATAAGTAGGGTTTTTTGCTAATTCTACCAAAGGAATCGGTATCTTAATTTTATTTAATTCATTTTCAAAACTGAAAGATGTATTTACCTTGTCCGTTTCTTTGGTTAAGACTTCCGAGCTTTTCCTTTCTGACTTATTTGTCTGGATTGCTTTATCACTCGTGATCTTAGTCGAAGATGTAACTTTATCTACTGGTCCAGTTTCCTTTGTTTGGGTTTCAACTTTTTTCACCTCGGACTCTTGAGTTTTTGCTACCTTGATTTTATTGCTGGGTAACAATGTCTCTTCCAAAGGAGGTTCATGAGCTTGACCCCTTTGAAGGATTCTTTTAGGTTGGTCAGTTGAGGTGGTCTTATTTTTAGATCTTAGATTGTATTTGGGTTGAAAATCAGCCGCTATCATTTCTGTTTCTGGTTGAGATATGCAGAGGTCGGTATGATCACCTTCTTCATTAGACGGTTGAGGGGTATTTAAAGATTTCTCATAGTCTTCCCTGGTCAAAAATGGCTACGAACATTCATCACCGAAATTCGTGACTTCATCTTCCGAATCTCCGAAATCTTGGAGGTCATTTGCTCCTATAAAATTTTTCGTTTTTTAGTGGAGCTTGTATTTTTTGATCTTCATTCTTTATTTGTCTCTATTGATTTTGGGGATTTGGGTTTCTCCTGAAGTCCTTTTTATTAGAAGAATTAGCTTTAACCTGATCCAACTCCATCCTAGAGATTTTGTTAGAAATTTCTTTAATTATTTGGGCCATATCATCTACTCTGTCATCAGTGTATCTATTTGACCCCGAAGGACCCGTTGGTTCCCTATAGCGTCTATTTTCACGGTTGACTGTTTCTACCTTAGCCTTTAACTTACCTGAAGCCATCATATTAGATTCTATTTCGACAACATCGTCTTGCATTCTATTTAGGGTGGATCCTCTTCTTTCTCGCAAAAGTAGTGCAAAATCAGGTTCGAAAGCTCCCGCAAAGGTTACTTTGGCTGAGGGTTCGGAAGGTTTAACAGCGGCTGGAATTTTATTATACAGTTTGTTAAATCTCAGAATAAATTCCATAACTGTTTCTGAGTTCTTTTTCTTTAGGGACCCAAACTCGGTAAGGTAATATAAGTGATCTTTTCGCTCTCCCCATTGTTTGAGGAAAGCATCTTCCAATGCGTCATATGTCTGAATAGAAGCTGCAGGAAGGCTTCGAAACCAAGTTCGGACCTGTCCTTAAAAGGTCTGGACAAGAAGTCTCGAATAAACATCCTCGTGCTCAATACCACAGATATCTGCGAATTGGTCAAAGAAATTTATATGCTTGGCTGCGGTTAGATCTCCCTCCCCAGTGAACTTAGGAAGATTTTTGATGTAGTTTTCAGGCAAATCATGGAGGGGAATGGGAAAAACCAGGGGAGCATATCTCGCTGCTACTTTTGAAAATACTCTGGGAGGAGGGACGTTCCCTTGACCTCCACCTCCTCCTCCAATGCCTACCATCGACTTGGGTGTAGAAAATGAGTGTGTAACACACTCTTTGGAATCAGGCGAGACCGAGAAGTTCTGTCGATGAAAAGATGGTATGTCAAATGACAACGATCTTTCTAAAGGACCCTTTCCCTTGATTATAGATGGGAAAGTCTGATGGATCTCACTCCTAAATTCAGAGCAGTTTGTCTTCGGATCTTTGGTATCAAACAGAGGATTGCATGAAGTAGAAGGTTTTGAATGGCATTTAGACTTTAAAGGTGGGTTTTTAGGCTTATAAATTGTAGCGGCTGGCTCAAACGAGCCTCTTGCTCTTAAAAATTTTTCAGGATCATTAACAAGCGTAATCAGCTTGCCATCTGGGTTCTGTCTGGTACTCTTTCTACCAGATGCCAGCTTATGTTTTCGTGGAGTCGCCAAGTGAAAGATTTAAAAAAGCCTTAAAACTGTGTGCACTTTATGTTCACTATCAAAGAGTAACACTATCAACGAAATAATTTGTCGTTTTCCCAGGGAAAAGATTTCGTAACTTCGCTCCCCGGCAACGGCGCCAGAAAGATGTTGTTCCTGAGTCTCTACTTAAGGCTTAAAGTACAGTGTCAAGGCATCCGAAAGTATGTTAAAGATCGATAAAAGGATTTCGCTAACCTTCGGTATAGGAAACTAATGAGGATTTCTATGTTCTCATTGTCTAGCTTCCAACTGTTCCTGAGTAGTAATATCTTGTTCAATGGCTTCCCATGAACATTCAAGTTCGTCCCGGGTGTTAGCAGTTTTAAGGATTGTGTCGAAAAGATTTAAAGAAATATGTGTTTGATTAGATAGTCTGGGTTCAATATTAGGTTGTGTTGCTGCAGGTACAGTCATTGAGGAACAATAATAGTAGGAAATGATTTAAAGAGAGATTTCAACGCTGTTTCAATTTGGTCGAAATAAAGAGAATTTTTTTCTTTAAGAACAAAATAGGAATGCAAATTGAAGGCTCTTTCCCGTAACTGTATTATTTTTAATAAAAATATGTGGGGTGAGAGAAAAACATTTAGGTGTAGATAACGCAAGGTTCCTGTCAAAGAGAAAACTCACACATAAACAAAAGAAGAAATTAGTACAAAAATAATTGACATAGTGTAAATAAATATAT
Source organism: Picea mariana (assembly GCA_032191745.1). NCBI lineage: Eukaryota > Viridiplantae > Streptophyta > Pinopsida > Pinales > Pinaceae > Picea > Picea mariana. Next base: position 63,851 of record JASDQU010105780.1, read on the forward strand.
AATTCTGTAAATGCAAATTGGTCTTACACCCGCTGATAGCTGGTGCAGAGGAAAGACAATAACCAATTACAGAAAGATGAAATCCCTTCACTATAGTAGTGGTCATACTAAAGTATAACAATACACATCAATTATGAAAAGTGGAATGAAATGAAACATGAAACATAAAGAAACAAACTTGTAACATAGTCGTGACGTAATCGAGAATCTCCAGATTTGCTTATATTAACTTCTCGAATGCAAAAAACTCTATTACAATCAATACCAAAAAGGTCCAGCCTTTTCTATTTCTTTCTTTGCTATATTTATACAATTTTACAGATCAGTTAGACTCTTAATGGTTTCACAAAATTGGTTACAACTGATAGGAGCGCAACTGCTCCCTTTATCCTACTCTATTTTCAATTGGTGCTAGGTGCTAGGTGCTTGTCTTTGCGCGGCCTCGGTGCAGGCGATACACCTTTCCACGAGTTGAGATACGAGCTGTGAGGGTTCAGCTTGATAGCTAGCCTCGGCGAAATAACATTCTCGGGCCAAATGCTGTATCTTGTCCCCCATTTGTGCATCAATTATATCAAGAGCACTTAGTTGCGCACTAGGCTGAACCAAGTGTTTGTCAACTCGAGCCATGTCCACCGTATTCATTTGAGAGATGTCGGCCGAACCTCTCTCATTTTTTTCTTTTAGATCAAGTGAGATCTGTTCTACATTCATTTGGATTAATGTTTCTGCATCGCCTCCACTGTCTATACCCAACAACTCGCCATCTATAGCATTGAAGGCTTCTTCTAATGAATTGGTTACTTTTTGGGCCTGTTCCTTGCTTAGGTCAATATTATGCTCCCAATTCTTCAACATAATGTTACCTCTAGTTTGTTCTGAGATGGTAAGTCTGGGAGGAAATGCTGAAAATCTGTTGTTTGTGGCTATCATCGCCTCCTGAAAGGTGACCCGAGCTGCTTCTGCATTCCTTTCTCTGACAGTCAGGTTCTCGAAAATCCGATGCATCAACAGACAATCTTCTCGGATTGTTCCTACTTTGGTGAGCAAACTCTGCTATGCAGAAGAGATCTTGCTTCGAATCTGGGTTGCTCGGGATTTAAACCCCTCGACATCGATTACCTTACTTTCAACGATCTCCACCTGAGCTTGCAGTTCTGCAATCATAGTCCTCTACTGACCAGCCTGCACCCAACCGTCTCGGATCACTGAATGTGCTTGTTCCAACTTGGCTTTGAGCACTTCTATTTCCTTTTTATCAACTAGTCGTGCCAGTTCTATTTCCCCACTCACCTAGCCTTTAGTGCTTTCTGTGGCCGAAGCTACTCTGGCTTCGAGAGTCTTGATCAGGCGATTCTTTCTTTTGAGCTGACTTTTTAACATCCTGACCAAGAATTGATTCGCCGATGCATACGCTCCTAGTGTCCCTGCGATCTCCGTGGCGAATTCCTCATTCTTTTTGTTCTTTCCATCGGTCATAACTTTGAATTTTTTAGCAGTCAATCCTTCATCCTGGTAGAACTCTCTTTTTACCACTGCTTTTCTCTTTTTGTCAAAGAAGAACTCATTTGGAGGAATTTATTCTGCTCTGATAGGCCTTAGTTCCTCACCGAAAATCCATCCTTCTTCTATATTTCCTTGCGTTGACTGCAAGGGGGTGACAGAAGTGATGGGTTCCCTGATCTGCTTCGCTGCCTTTCCTGGTGTGACGACTGAGTCCTGCTTCTTCGGAGGATCAGAGGTCTTCGTCTCAGTTTCTGGATTCTGGGTTTCTGGCAGGCCTGGATTCTGTGTATCTGCTTCAAGTTTATTCATTTGATCCCCCTCATTATGGCTTTTTCCTGAACCAGAAGTTGCTTCTTTGGTGCCTTCATCATTCTTCGGTTCCGTCTCAGAAACACCCAGGCTCCCTCCTCGCAACACAGCAGGAAGACAACTTCGTTTGTTTTCCTGAAATTTTAATACAGAGGCCATGTCTTCGGGTGCTAAATATCAGATCCGAACTAGCACTTCTCCATAAGATCTTGCCCCTCGGAAAATATCATCCGAGGGTGAACACTCGTGTTCAAACCTCTTCAACCCACAATTATCTAAATGGTTGCTTACAATTTTCTGAGGGTCATGTTTTTTATACTCAATGGAGACCAAACTCAGGTCCTCCAGGGCTGTAGCCTCGGCTTTGGCATGCCCGAAATCCAATAAAGAATAAGAATTTAGCCGAATGGGGAAAAACGACCATACCTTCTTCGAAGATGCTTTGAGCTCTTTACTCACCCCGCCAATCACTGTTTGTCGGGCGATCTCGCGACATGCCAGCCTGTCGGGGATGAACAGTGGTAGCGCAAGCGGGGGAACAACAAATCCGAACACTCTGAAATAGGAAAACTCTGCTTCTACGTACCAGTCCGCGATACCACTCAAATCTGCAACAATGTTGTCCAAGATGCGAGGTGGCGAATGACCAAAAATGGCGATGTGCAAGGGCACCATCACCCAGTTGAAAATTTCGTAAATGAATTTGTCCGCTTTATTCTCCCACAGTTTGTCATGATACTCATGCACAGGATTTTCTTGGAGTGGATTCCAAGCCCAGTTCATCAAAGGGAATGGTGTTATAGAACATACCGCGTCCATAAGGTATGCGGACATGAAAAAAGAGGATGGTATCCCACTTGCCCTCTGCTTCCGATACTCTGTGATCCGGTTGAACAAACTGTCCGAGAGTATCTTTGCCCAATTAAATGAGCAACCTTCTGCTACCTGAAATATGAGAGGTACCCACGCAATGTAGAAATGTGATGTATCCTCCTTTCCAAATAGTCGGCATGTCATCATTGCCACATACATATACTGTGGCTCCAGCGAAGCGATTGAATAAATTCCCTGGTCATTTGCTCTGAATTTCGCGGAGTGCGAAACCCAATCTTTTATCAAACCGAGCATGGTTTTGTCATATTGAGTGCACTCCTTTTCTTTGAATCCCTCCAGAAATTCAGCATCATATGTGTATTCATATGTTGTTGGGAGTTTATACATGGTTTGGATATGCTCTGGTCTAAAAGTCCCGACCGTGGCCCGTTGGTCATTTATGATAGTTCTGGTAGGTAGGTCTATGTGATCCAAAGCCCATCGGATCATGTCATAATATGGGAGCAACCGGGGTTTGGTTGCAACCCGGTGCATTCCAGATTGAACAACTATCTTGTATTTAGTGTTTAGGTCATCCTTTTCGTGTTTAGGTCGTCCTTTTCATATTTAGGGTCAGTCTACCCCAAAATCCCAAGAGATGGTGTCATGAGGGGAAAGAGTGATGGAAAGTGGTAAGTATGGTCAGGATCAGCATGATGACTCATCAAATGAAGCTCCCAAAAACACCCCATCCTAAGGGTGACCATCTACTTGAGTGCCCAAGTCAACCACCAACATTTAAACAAGGCAAAAGGCATAGTTTCCAAAGAAAATGTCTCATAATAAAAAATAACCTCTGATACACAATCTTGAATGCCTCAAATATTAAAATGATACCCACCATCATACATGACTTGTACCATGTGGAGCAAGACCCAAGTGACCTATGGTGGCAAGATGGTGTAGATGATGACCAAGTTTTGAGTCACTGCGGTGGTGATGTAGGTATCTATCTATGCAAGAAAGAATATTGTTGGTCATGTGGTCCCTTGACACTCCATATCTGCAACCTGAGGACCTCGAGACATAATCTCCTTAGTTATCCAGAAAATGGGGATAACATTTGGCTCCTACTTGGCGACATGTGCTCGTTTTAGAGTGCCTGAGAATCACAACATCTCTTGGTAGCCCTATGCCTGCAAGGAAACATCAAACTCTCAAGTGCAGGATGGCCTACTCATCCTTGTTCTCATATGGTCATAATCAAAACCAACTAAGCTAGAAAAAGAAAATTTTGACAAAATTGCTAACTAAGTATACATATATGATGATGAAATAAATAATGCAAGTAGAGAAAAATTGAAATGAAATGAAACTAAACTAAAATGAGCAAACACAATTCAATACGCAAGAAAGCAAGATTACTTACCTACTTACCTGGGGTCCTGTGACCCTGAATATCAATTCCTAAACGTGTTAGGTTAAATCGTACAACCAATGCAATGACTTGATCATCAGACAAAGACATTTCCCCCTGTGATTAATCATGTGAAACAATAAAGATAAGTCCAACACATAGTAATCATGACCATAAATAGACATATAATCAATCATGAAGCAAAATTCATGGAGATGGGTGGGAGGGAGGAAATCCTGCTGAAAAGAGAAACGACAATCTCGATCGTCTTCGAACTCCCTCTTACAAGCATAGCCACAATCACGATCTATCCATCTCTGGAGTGGACTAGCATAGGTAGATGATGGCTCATATTCATCCTCATCAACACAATCACTTATCCTTGAAGACTTAGAAGATGTTAGATAACTCAAGAAGACCCCATGCTTCACCCGAGGGAAAGAAATGAGGTATGGGATGAGCTCAGGTCTAGAAGAAGAAAAATGATTCCTCTTCGTCTATGAATCCTCATGAGAATCCCCAAGATTAAAAAAATTCTTCTTCGTAGAGTGAACCTCTGATTTCCTCGGGATGGCTATGTCTTGGTACTCTTCCAAAATCAAGGGTGAAGATGTTTGAAAATCCTCATAGAAAAAATATGCATCCCCAAAAGGATATGCATCACCCTGAAGATGTTGTGACAAATCATTCTCAAATGGATCGACCAAATATGTGATCATGTCACCATAACCATCCCAAAAATCCGAGTCATATATGCACAGAGACCAATCCTTTGTTTGAGGGCTACCCTCAATGTCGTAAGTGGGATCTCTGTCAAAGGTGAAAAGGCGCATATCCCATCCA
>JASDQU010105780.1:68838-106429 GCA_032191745.1 Picea mariana
TGTCGATGCACCGCCGGTCAAAATCCGTTGAAGAATCTGGGCAAAGTTGTCCATCATTGCGTTCCTTTGTCTCTCGAGGGACTCCTCAAGCAACATTTTGATAGGATCTCCTGCACCCTCTTCTTTCTTTTCTTCCCCCATGGGTGGTCGTTGTGGTTTGCGAGGATGATCTTGCAAAGGTTCAACCAGATCGAGCCCCAACTCCTTATACCCCGATCTCATTGGGGACATGCAAAGAAGGATCAAGAATGAGCAGACCGCTCTGATACCACTGATCCGGATTTATGTAGGAACACAATGAAATATATAAATACACATAAACACAGAGATGCGACAGAAATAAGACTTCATTTCATTAATAACAAATGACTGAAATATGATTATAGACAAAATGGAAATAAACTAGCTAGGGCGATGGTAGCTTATCTCTGAGAAGAGATGTGGCTGCTACTTGCATCCGTGAGAAGATCATTACAATGAGGCTCTAGAGGCCTTTTTACACTAGACTAGAATGCCAAAAGTCATAGACATCCAAAAACCTAACCCTAGGAGATGAAGCACCAAACGTCATGTGGGCCCCATTTGGGTAAGTTAGTACATCAACTTCCTGGGGTCGTAACTTTTGCATACCATCTCCGTTTTAGGCATGTGATAGCTCGTTGGAAAGGTATCGTCGAGGAGATTAATTTTGGGGGCTCAATCATGCATTCAACTATCATTGAGAACCTAGATCTCAAAAAACCTTCATTTAGGCCCTCAAAATGACCCCAGAAGTTAAAACCTGCTAAAAATAGTAAATTGCCAAAATTGTCAGAAAACTGTGTTGAGCCAGTCGGAAAAGGTGGGTGGCCACCGATATCCACCTGGATCATTTGTCGCCCTGGAGACTGCATGCATTCCACTAGCACGCATCACCTTCTATTGGTCAGGAGCTTAGGAATAATAATATAAATGGCACATGTTCTTTTGGAATAATAATAAAATATTATTCCTAGGCTTAAGCCACCCCCCCTAGGCTAAACACTTAGCCCCTTTTTCCACCTTCCAGCCCCTAATCCCTTGCCTTCTCTATGGAAGATCAGTCCCCCTTCACTCATTCATCATGGTCGATCTGCACCTGGCAGTGTTTACAATTTTATTAAATGTTTTTGTATATATACAAGTACAAAATCAGGCCTCGGGCCTCCAACCCTTAGGCCCTCTGGCCTAACAATCACATAAGCCCACTGTATTATACAAACTTGGCTCACCAGCCTATAACACATATTTACAATTCATTTCATACATCATATTTACAACTGGGCTTCGCCTTGGGGACATTACACATAATATGGCAACAACCAAGATGAATTATGAAATAGAATTTCATGTTTTGGGGAAAAAGTTGAATTCCCTTTTGAACTAATTGGAGTTCCTAAATGAATTTTTTTATGTTTTCTCATGATAACTGCATGTGAGTGATGCAGATGAGATGGTGTTGATTAAAGTTAGAATGTTGACTAAAAAGAGTAGCTCAAGGAAGATGTTGATTGGAAATCTCTGGGGGCAGTTGGAACTCTGGGAGCCACAGTGCTCTGAGACTTCCTGAGCTAGCCCATTGCTCAATCCCAAAGAAAGGGAGGTGTAGCAGCTGATGGACTGTGTGATAGTGAAGGTGTACCCTCTTGGGGTGGGACAGGCATGTGGGGGAATGAGAGGCCGTTGGTTAGAGTGCTGCTAAAGTTTGGTACCTTGGTCTAGACCATGTTGATGTGGAAGGTCTTCTCAATCAAAAGATAAGTATCAATTCTCTATTTATTTTATGTTGTGTATCTTGTATACAACTTATAATGTTATTATCATTACCTATATATACATATATATACATTGCATATATGCTTTCATTGCCTACATCCATGACTGTACATAATGTGTTTCATGTTTCATTGCTTAAGAAATTTATACCTGATGTTAATCATTTTATTGATTGGAATGTGATTCAGGTGGAGCAAGAAGGCATCTTGCAAGTGCATCCTGTGTGCATATTGAACCTGAAAGAGAAAAAAACTCCGGAATCGAGCCATAGGGCTTGTAAAGGTCCAGTGGATTGGGTATGGTCCCGAGGACGTGACATGAAAGCATGAAGATGTTATGCGGGCAAAATACCTGCATCGTTTTGAAGATTTTGGAAATCTTGTTGATGTTGTGTAAAGAGTTGCACCGAGGACAGTGAAAAAATAAGGGGAGGGGATTGTAATGTCCCCAAGGAAGAGCCCCAATTGTATTTATGAATTGTAAACATGTTTTGTAGGCTGGTGAGTCGGGTGTTGATAAGATGGTGGGCTTATGTGTTTATTAGGCCGGAGAGCCTAAGTGTTAAAGGACAAGAGCCTTTTTTTGTATATGTAATTGTGCAGATCATTAATAAAGATTAAACATTGCTGTGTGTAGACTTACCACGAAGAAAGAGTGATGGGGGACTAAGCTTCCACTAGATAGGGTAAGGGAGGGGGTTAAGTGTCTAGGCCTAGAGGCTAAGATAAAGGGCTTACCTCTAAGGGAATAATATTTTATTATTATTATTTCCTAAAGGCTAAGGTGGACATGAACGATGTTGTCCTAAGTTCCTGTAAAGGGAACAAGTGCGAAGTGGAACACATGCAGCTATAGGAAGACAAGTGTCGACCTGGGCACATGTAGTTATAACTAGGAAAGCTAGCCTGTTAGGGGGTTCTCTTTCTATTCTCGATCCACTGTCTAACTGTGAACCGGGGGCATCCATCACAGATCTTTGGAACCAATCACCTGTAAGTAAAATCATGTTGGGGGTTCACTTCCTATTCAACGTGACTCCCATCCTTGCGTCTAGATGAGTTTTGATATCCTTCACCTTTGCATATGAACTCTTGCGAGCTTAGTCACCCTGAAACCAGTGAAAACCGAGGGACTTATCCATGTCTCCTTTGAAGTCTGAGCACCCTATAATTGTCTGAGACGTGTGGTGTCATAGCTATTGGTTGTTGTAGCCATGAAGTTCCTTGACTGAGTGTGTCTTGCTGTCGTCAATTGTTTCTTATTGAGCCTTGCTATGTCTAGTGTATGACTGTTACCATTTTGGGTGTCCATACTCGTTTTTCCTGTTGTTGTTGCTGTCACCCATACTTGGCTGTAGAGAAGTCGAAGATTGGTTGAAGAGGCAGGTTGTCAGGCCTGTGAGAAACTCTCCGAGGTGAGAGAGTTTGCTGGGAAGTGAGTTCTCTTGGAAGGGAGTCCCATAGAAACTATAGTACTTTGAGACTTCTGGTCTAGGCTGTTGTTGAAGCCCAAGGTAACAGAGGTGTAATAGCCAATGGAATTGTATTAGTAAAGGTGTACCCTCTTGTGGTGGAGCAAGTGTGTGGGGAATGAGGGTCTCTGTGTTATGGGCGTAAGTGGCTCCTGGGATAAAATATCCTTCTTGTGTTTTGTGCAACTTACCTATTGACCTTGCCTAGTCTAGGAATCCCTTGCCCAGTGGAGCTTAGTCCCATCTCGGGGGTGACCTATTGTTGAGCATGATGAGCAGTGTGGTATATGGCTGGGAGGTTCATGGAAGTTCTGCACGCAGTTGGTGGTCTTATAATAAAATATAAGTATCACTTTTATCTTCATTTACATGTTGTGTAATGGTACACATGTTGTAATTGATGAGTATTGCATGTGTATGTTGTATATGTTGCATGTGTAGGCTTACTATTATTTCCACAATAATATGATATATATATGTAGAATAGTCATTCTATGTTTATATGGATGTGCATGTTTTCCGCAAGTATTTCTATGTGGCATAGCCTAGTAGTTTAAGGCTGGAGCTGTCACAAATCAGAGCTAAATGTACAAGATAAGGTATTCTACAGGTAGCATTTCCATGGTAGTGGAGTTGTAGGCCCGGGGATGTTACACCCTCCCTCCCTCCATTCTCACCCTCTTTCTCCCTCTCTCTCTCTCTCCAACCCTCCGCCCCTCTCTCTCTCTCTCATTACCTCTCTCTCCCTATCTCTCTCTAACTCCCTCTCTCCCCCATCCCTCTCTCTCTCTCTCTTATGGCCACTAAATCTCTCCCACTCTCTCTTTCCTCCCCTTTTACCCTCTCTCCTTCTTTACCACTCTCTCTCTCAGCCCTTCTCTCTCTTACCTCTCCATCCCTCCCTCTATAACACACCCAACCCCTAAGTACCCTTTTTAGGGATGGGGCATCAAAATGTTTCTGACTCTAATCATATAGAATCATCTCTTTGAGGTCTTTATCCTTTTCTACTCACCTGTAGCTTTATAATGACTGTTTCTAGGCTCTAATCCAACCTCTCGTTCTCACGATATGGCCTCCCAAAGTTCTTCATGAATTATTAGTTGAGGGACACATGAAATCCACGTGGGTCCAACTCGTTCGTACCATCTTCATGTTCCTACCTCCCACAGGGATGTTCCATTCACTGTCCAAACCAATAATGAGACTTAATCCTCATCTAACACATAAGCTAGTGAAGAATTCGGTGTTTGATGCTTCAACACTGAACGTCCCTTTTCTTTTATGTACCCATGTCCTCCAGAGAACCAAATTCCAAACTTATGAAGTTTCCTGGAATCCCTCCATGTGGGTTTGGCTTTCGGGCCTTTCAACTTACCCATGACACCACATCCCAAATCCCCAGAGTCCCGAAGTCCCGGACTCTCGAAGGGTCCCTCCCTCCCATGTGGCGACGTACTAGATGCAAAGGAAAATATAGGTGGGTCCTGCATACTCCTCCCACCAAATGGACCAAGTGGTAAGTGCCAGGTGTGATACGCGAAAAGGAAAAGATGACACATGGCCTCTTCAATGGGTGACACATGTCACGTGTTAATGGGCGTGTAGGGTCTATGAGACGTATGATTCCAAGTGACACATGTCATGTCATTCGTGGCTCCACAAAACCATGGATGACGTCACTGCACCACGTCACTCTGCACTGATACCCTTCCAAGCCCTTCAATATCACGGTCAAGGTGTGTCAACGTAACCCCTATATTGACAGCTTTTGTTACTTCGTAACTTCGACATTCGAGGAATCTGTGGTGTGGCTTCCTCCTTACTCCCAAAGTGGTCAACATTGGGCTGACCATGTTCTAGATCTAACAGTGAGGGGAGATCTTGAAGGGTCCCTAAATATACAGTTCTTGTTACTTCACAACTCTAGCCTTTGGGAGTTTCAACATCATGGTCGCTCTGCTCTCCTGAAGCAGGACTCTGTCAAAGTATTGTATGCGGGTCCCTCCATTGTTTGATCGAACGGTTAAGACGGGTTCCTAATAGACTCCCCATATCCACGGCTCTCTTCACTTCATGAATTCGGCGTTCGGGGAGTTTGATGCTATATCATCTCCATTCTCCCGAAGTGGGTCTTCACTGAAGTTACCACGATGTGGAACCAACAGCTAAGGGGGCTCCCGAATACCCTCGGATCTGTGGTTTGCATTACCTCGTGACAACTGAATGGATCAAGGTTTAACGATGGGGAAAGTATATATATCCCAGATAAGAAAACCACTAGGATCCATTCAACCTTGTAGGTAACTGCAACCATTAGTTTCCTTCAGCTGATTTATATATGGTAGGGTCGAAACAATCCAGAGCACTAAACTCTCAGAGTCCTAAAGCTAGGAAGGCTTAGCTCCTTTCAGGCTTGGTGTAGGGTTCCCAAACCTTGGCGTAGGGTTCCCAAAACTCTTGTGGGATACACGCTAATTCCTTTATCCGTAAATGGTTTAAGGACATGGGCATGAGCCCTCGGTCATATGGTGAAGATTCTGAAGGAGGCACCCTCCTTCCACAGGGTTTGAACTTGGAATTCCCGCGAGGGTAGATTCTAGAGATCGATAGTACTTAAACATTCCAATAAATCCTACCCCAACCCTCTGGTAGGCTTACGTCCCACGACTCTCTAACTGCTAAACTGAGGCAAGAAAACGACCATTCAAAGCATGAATTCACAGGGAGAGAATACATATATCTACCTTAATCATTCAATATAGAACTCATTCATATATAGATAAATATAGATATTGAATCATCATTTTCATTTCAATACATAGGGTATGGATGTACTTATCAGAAACCGAAAACCATGAAGAGACTATTCAAAGGGGTGCTTGTTTCCACCCAACCATAAGAACAACCACTCCGGACAGATTTACCGTTGGCCACCCCCAAGATAGACCATGATTCTCTGAAAGAGACCCTTTCTTCTTCCTCAATGACAATCAAGGATGAAGGTTACCCTCCTCCTCCCATATGATCTTGGCCACCAGTTTTCTCTATGCCAAGCAAGGAGGTCTGCAAGAGTACTTCCACAGTCACTCGTCAGCCTCATTTATCAGCTTGTAAAGAAAACCCTTCCCACAACTTCTTGTGCCAAGAACGAGATTATTACCCAGTTCTTCCTTGAACCAGAGAGATGTAACCACTATTTTCCTCTTCTCGAGATTGGTCTACCGATTCTACTCTCTTCGCATAATTGCTTTTTCCTTCTTGTCTCTGCCCACAAATTACCTCTTCTCTTGCCTTCCTCAGTAGGGTTGTGTGGGTCTGAATCACCAAATCATGGTTAGGACTATAAGTATTGCATATGGGTACTCTACCCTATATCCTTATTAACTCTTGAGGAGGACTCTTCCAGCTACCACTCCGACTGGTAATTCATTTCTATGTCATAGGATTGTTCTGAGTCCGAGTCATTAAATCCAGTAAGGTACTAGTTTGGTGGGGGTTCATCTCAACCATTTATGGTTCCCCTCACCATCTCTCTCATAACATCCATGGTATATCTTGGTAATCCCCACTTTCAGCAGTTATGCAACACTTATCCATTTTCTATTAATAACAAAAAATACATACATTGACCCTTTATACAAAGGCTCATCAAATAAAACATTCACACATATCTAGTATGCCATAGTCTCTTGGGAATTTATAGTTATATTTACAAACTAGGGGAACATGGGTATTACAATCCCCTATCCCTTAAAGGAACATCATCTTCAATGTTTTATCTGTCGATGTGCTCTGTATGTACATAACTAAACAAAAATGGATATGCTTGTTTTATGGCATCCTCCATTTCCCATGTAGCCTCATTTGGGTCAAAGTGTTTCCATTGCACCTTGACTTGTGCAATGGTTATGTTCCTGAGTGGGGTCTCCTTCATGTCTATTATGCATTGAGGTTCTGGAAGGAATTCTCCCTCTTGCTCCACCTGAATCACAGATCAATCAATTATATGATTAGAATTATGTACATATTTCTTCAATAATGAAACATGGAAAACAGTATGTGCCTTCAATGTGGGAGGAGGTGCTAATTTATAGGCTACTGGTCCCACTCTATCCAAAATTTCAAAGGTTCCACAATATTGAGGTGCCATCTTGGCACAAGCTCCCATTATCAAGGATCTTCTTCGGGGTCTAAATCTGAGATACAAATGATCCCCTGTTTTAAACTCTCTAGGAGTTCTCTTTCTGTCTGCATATGTAACATCCCCCGACCCTCAACACCACTGTCGGGAATGCTACACAACACCTTGTCTTCTACAAGCTAGCTCTGATACCAATTTGTAACATCCCGGAACATCCACAGGCTAGGTAATGCCACTTATTGGAACACACACACACACACACACACACACACACACACACACACATATGACATGAATTTTAATGAATCTTAAAACAATTAACACAAATTTGTTGCTACCATACAAATTCAAATGGAATTGAAAGTAAGTCCACATGCAATGGAACACATAATACATTTCAAGAAACAAAGACATGCATAACATACATAATTAATAACATAAATGATACTTATCTTTTAACAGGAGAAAAACCACCAATTGCATGCAGACCTTCCACGAACCTCACAACCTTAGACCACACTGATCATCACGCTCAGTAGTGGGTCACCCTCGAGCTGGGACTAAAATCCACTAAGAAAGGGAATTTTAGGCTTGGCAAGGACAACAAGGAAGTTACACAAAACAACATGAAGGATATTTTATCCTAGGATCCACTTACGCCCACAACCCACAAACCCTCATTCCCCACATGTTGGTTCCACCCTAGGAGGGTACACCTTCACTAATACAAGTCCATTGGCTAGTTCACGTCCCTTACCTTGGGCTTCAACAACAGGCTAGACCAGAAGTCTCAGAGTACTATAGGTTCTACGAGACTCCCTTCCAGGAGAACTCACTTCCCAACAAACTCTCTCACTTGGGAGAGTTGCTCACAGGCCTCACAACCTGCTTCTTCAATTGAGCTCCTAAGCAATATTGAAACAACATTCAACTAACATACGGGTGACGACAACAATAGGAAATGGTTATGGACAATGAAAATGGAAACAACCTAATGCTAAGACACAACACGGCTCACATGAATACAAATGTGTCCGGGTTAACCGGAGACACACAGAAAAACTCAAGTATGACTGCAAGATTCCAAAGGTGTGTACTAGGTATAGAGGTGATGATGAGAAATGGTTCAATGTGTGAATCCCTGGTCAATCAGGAAGGTGATAGACCTTCAGAGAAACATAAGGGTCATGAGGAAACCTTAAACTGGTCCAGACACAAGGATGAGAAACAACCCCCGAATGGGAAGTGAACGAACTCAGCTCTACAAGTGCGAATAAAATGGGTTCACAAAATCACACAGGTTGACTTCCCGTTCTAGTTTTCAGAGATGTGTGGTTATGCAGAGCTCCATCGCAGAGGCAAAATGAGATTGACGGATAATGGGGAATGACAAGTTCACCCCCAGCATGGTTTGACTCTTGGGTTTTAGCTACATGATCCCAGGCCGACACCTATCTCCCTGGAGCTTCATGCACTCCATTTAAAATACGTTTGCTTTCCAGAAACTTCAGAAAACACTGATCAATTGTCCACCTTAGCCTTTAGGAAATAATAATAAAATATTATCCCCTTAGAGGTAAGCCCCCTAGCTTAGCCCCTAGGCCCAAACACTTAGCCTCCTCCCTTACCCTACCTAGTGGATCTTAGTCCCCCATCACTATTTCTTTATGGTCGGTCTACACGCAACTATTTTTATATTTTATTAATGATCTGCATAATTACATATACAAAATCAGGCTCATGGCCTTAAGCATCTAGGCTCTCTAGCCTACTAAACATATAAGTCTTCATCTTATAAACACTTGGCTCACCATCCTATAAACATAATTACAATTCAACAATGTAACTAGGGCTCGTCCTTGGGGTATTACAATCCCTTCCCCTTATTTTTTCACTTTCCTTGGTGCAACTTCTTTACACAACATCAACAAGATTTTCAAAATCTTCAAAACGATGTGGGTATTATGCCTGCATAGCATCCTCATGCTCCCATGTCATGTCCTCAGGACCGTACCAGGTCCACTGGACTTTTGCAAGCCCTATGGATCGATTCCGAAGCTGCTTTCTTTTCCGGTCTAGTATACGCACTAGATGCACTTATAAGACACCTTCTTGCTCCACCTGAATCACATTCCAATAAATTACATGATTAGTATCAGGTATATATTTCTTAAGTAATGAAATATGAAAGACATTATGCACAATCATGGATGTAGGAAATGCAAGCATATATGCAACTGGTCCAATCCTTTCTAGGATTTCAAATGGACCACAAAATCTGGCTGCCAACTTCGAACAATTTCCCAGCCTTAGGGAACTTCTATTGGATTTCACTTTCAAGAAAACATGATCACCCACTTTAAACTCCCTGTGGGTCCTATTCTTATCAGCACAACTCTTTTTCCCGTCTTGGGCAACTTTCAAATTCTGCTTAATCTTCAACATTTGTTCTTCCATTTCCTTGAGCAACTCTGGCCCAACCATTTCTCTGTTAGCTGGGTTGTCCCAACTTATTGGTGTGTTGCACTTTCTGCCATAAAGTGCTTCAAACAAGCTCATTGCTGTAGGCAAATTCTATCAAGTGTATGTAGTCTTCCCATCTAGATGGTTTTTCCATCACATACATCTCAACATGTCTTCTATCACTTGGTTCACCCTCTCTGTTTGTCCATCAGACTCGGGATGATAAGCAATGCTAAAGTTCATATTTATTCCAAACCCTTTGAATAACCTTTTCCAAAACTTTGAGGTAAATTTCGGGTCCTTGTCAGACACAATTGTCTTGGGAACACCGTGAAATCATGCTATTTCCCTCATAAAGATATCAAAAACATTAGATGCCTTGTGAGTAGTCTTTAATGGAATAAAATGGGTAGCTTTCATAAGATTATCCACCACCACCATGATTGAATCATGTTGCTTTCTAGTTTCTGGCAATCCTGTGATGAAATCCATGGTCACCACTTCCCACTTCCACTCAGGAATGGGTAAAGGCTATAGAAACCATGTTGGTTGCCTATGCTTAGCTTTGACTTTCTGGCATTCCACACATCTGACGATGTATTTTGCAATTTCCTTCTTCATAACTAGACAAAAGTAATGGCTCTTGACTGTTGCCACTTTTTTCTGATATCCAGGGTGCCCAACATAAGACACATTATGCATTTCTTTCAAAATCATAATTTTCAATTCCTGGGAATTAGGTACATAAATTTTGTTTTTGTACAAGAGTGTCCCATTAGTTCCCAAGTTTTAATATTCCACTTTATGTAGCATATCACCTTGTTGTAGTTTTTCTACGAATTCCATGTACTACAAATCTGCATTTGCAGCTTCCAAAGTTGTGCTTTTAATATCAATTTGATACATGCTAAGGGTCGTAGCATGTAGTTCGTACACTCTTCTACTGATTGCATCAGCCACTTTGTTCTCCTTCCCTTTGATATGATTGATATCAAATTCATACTCACAAAGGAATTCCAACCACCTACTCTTCCTAGCATTCAAGGTTGGTTGATCAAACAAATACTTCAAACCGTTATGGTCTGTCCTTAGTTCAAACCTCCTTCCCATGAGGTAGTGCCTCCATTTCTTTAGGACATGCACTGTGGCTGCCAACTCCAAATCATGGGTTGCATAGTTCTTTTCATGCTCTTTCAATTTTCTGGACTCATAACAAATGACAAATCCATTCTGGCTAAGGACTCCTCCCAGTCATTCTTTGCATGCATCTGTGCAAACCACGAAATCCTTACTCGAATCTGCAACCCATAGGATTGGAGCATTGGTTAACAGATTCTTCAATCGCTAGAAGCTTCTCTCACATTCTTTTGTCCATTGAAGTTTCTTCTTCTTCCTTTGCAAGGAACTTATGGGGTGAGATATCCTTGAGAACCCTGCAATGAACCTTCTGTAATAGCCAGCTAGACCCATAAAGGATTTGAATTCTGTTACATTCTTCAATGCTAACCATTCTCTAATGGATTCCATCTTCTTAGGATCCACAACTATCCCATCTCTTGAAATGATATGCCCCAAGTAATGGATCTGCTTTTGACAAAATGAGCACTTGATCATTTGGCATACAGTTGGTGCTCTCTTAGCACCTGCAACGCCATCTTCAGATGATGTTCATGGTATTCCCCTGACTTGGAATACACCAAGATGTCATCCAAAAAGACTATGACAAACTTTTCTAGATATTCCCTGAACACACCATTCATTAGGCACATAAAAACAACAGGTGCATTTGACAACCCAAATGGTACCACTGTGAATTCATAGTGAGCATACCTTGTTCTGAAGGTGGTCTTGCTGATGTATTCATCCTTTATCCTTACTTGGTGGTACCCTAACCTAAGATCGATTTTTGAAAATATCTTAGCATCCTTCAATTGATCAAAGAGATTATCGATCCTTGGCAAAGGATACCTGTTCTTAATGGTCACTTTGTTCAACTGTCTAAAATCGATGCACAATCTCAATGTTCCATATTTCTTCTTCACGAATAGGACCAAGGCACCCTAAGGTGACACACTTGGGCATATATACCCCTTCTTTAGAAGTTCTTCAAGAAGCAATTGCAGTTATGTTAGCTCTAGCGTACTCATTCTGTAAGGAGTTTTTGACACTGGAGCTGCTCCAGGCATCAGGTTTATAGAGAAGTCAATATCTCTCTTTGGGGGTAGTCCTGGTACCTCCTTGAATACATCTTCATAATATTTTAACACTGCATCGTCTTCAATATTTGACACCTTTTCCTTAGGTGCTTCCTCCATATGGGATGCAAATAATTGACAACCTTTCCTATAGCACTTCTTCAGCTGCATTGTTGATATTTCTCTAACAATAACTTCCCTTTGGATTCCCTGCACTTTCCTTGGGTTTCCTTCCTCATCGAGGCAAGTGAATGCCTTGTTACGATAGTCTAAGATGGCATGGTGTGGTCCAAAAAGTCCATCCCAATTAGACAATCATAGGAACCTAAAGGTAAAATGTTTAATTAAACCCTTGCACCCAGTCCATTCATGTCCACTGGACAAGACTTAACCAAATCCACAACCTTTCTCT
The DNA here is from genome assembly GCA_032191745.1 of Picea mariana. Taxonomy (NCBI): domain Eukaryota; kingdom Viridiplantae; phylum Streptophyta; class Pinopsida; order Pinales; family Pinaceae; genus Picea; species Picea mariana. The sequence goes on from JASDQU010105780.1 coordinate 81,318, forward strand.
TGGCTCTTGTAGCCAGCTGCACTAACCAAGATTTTCCATGTTTGCTTCTTGGTAAATGAAAACTTTCCACCATTCTAGGATCTATATAACTATGACTAGCTCCCAAATAAATTAAAATAGTAATGGGTTGGTTGTTGATCATACCTTCCACTTCAATCATATGTGACTGATATTCTTCTTGCTTGTTGTCCAGAGCTGCGCAGATCCTTGGAATTCTACTATCGATATATTCCACTATTTCTGCCTACCGAACATTGTGGACAACTCTCACTTTGTCATTTCTATGGGGGCAATCTCTGTACCTATGATTTCCTTTAAAACCCAAAAATTCCATAGGTGGTTGTCTTGGCATTTTCCCACCTACTTCAGCCTTCCTGGGCTCTCTAAAACCTGACTTTCCTTGAGGGCTATTACTGAAAAATGGTGGTTTGTTTCCCCTTTTCCTCTGCTCCCTCTTAAACTTCTTCTTGTATTCCCAAGCATTTTGGAAAGTAGGCTTTTCTTTTTGTTGATCATATAATTATTTTTCTCTCCTTAAAGGTTCTTCCATAGTTTTCGGGTCATCATACTAGATCTTGTCACTGATGGAAGATGGCAACCCACTCAGATACCTTTGAATCTTAACTGTCTCGTCTTTGATGAAGGGAACATATTTCAACAACTCCAATAATATTCTTTCATACTCATCAATGGACATACTTCCCAACTTGAGTTCGAAGAACTCTTTCATTTTCTTGTCATAATAATTCTTAGTTAAGTACTTCTTTTCAAAATGTCTCTTGAATTCCCTCCATGTAACATTCTTCTCTCTGACGTGTTGTACTTTCACAAGCTTCTCCCACCATATGGATGCCTTTCCTTTAAGTTGGTAAATGGAAATTCTTCCCTCTGCATGAGAAGAATAGTTCTGTAGTTGGAAATATTTCCTCATGCCCAACAACCATGTCTCAACATCTCCATATTTCTTGTGTTCTCTGTCAAAAGTAGGATGCTTAATCTTGTTCATTTCTCCCTTCAGTTCATCCACTCTAGATATCCTATGATTTCTGGTAGGATATGGGCTTGAAATACTATGTGCCCTCCTCTTGGAGTATCCTTGGGAGTGATGATAGTGCCTGTTAACGCTTCTTGATCTTCTTTTCCTCTCAGGGGTCTTGTGACACCCTGTTTTGCTTGAGTCACTCTCCTTATCCAACTTCTTTTCGATTCTTTCCAAACTCTGCATCAACTTTAAGTTGAATTCTCCCTGTTGATCCTTGGCTTTCATGATATTTTTGTTATCTTCTCGGTGAGTCTAGGCATATTTCTGCAATCGCTCAATGATTTTCATCATGTTCCCTTCCTTATCTATCTCTTCTCCATGCCCATTGGAGTTCGACCCCTCCACTCCCAAATGGACATCCATTCCTTTTACTTCATTCTTTGAATTGGAAACATTCTGTGCCTCCTCCATTTCTCTCCACTCAATGGAAATTTGATTCGGTTCTGACACTCATTAAACTCTACAAACACAATGTGTAGTCAACCAAAGGTTGTCAGACCATTAGTCCTTAACAATTCCCATAGTATTCATAAACCAATACGATTCAAGAAAACTTTCAAATTCCCTTTTCTTTTTGAGCTCTGCTCTGCTATAATTTTTGGGCACTATCCCCTTTCTCTCTTAGTCCTCAACCCATGCGACCATATCTGTGGCCTAGTGCTCGTTCGATAGGTGCTTACTCAGGACTCCGGCCTGCGGCTTCAGAAGTTTTCAAAACACGCCTCATCAGTCTGTCGAAGTTCTGAACTAACGAACTCATGAAGTAGAGAGGATCGAAGATCCATGACTACTTGACATCCAACGGATGATACCCACTGTGGAACTCTCATCAACGAAGTTTCAGGACTTCAGGGCTTCAGAATTTCGAAACTTTGGGATTTCAGATCTTCGGAACTTCGGGTTTCAGAAGTTTTCTTGCTTGCTTCCTTCCAATCTCCTGAATTATGAATTTCTAGATTTCTTTACCTTCCAGGTACACATAGTAAATATGCCACCAACGCAGGTGGTGGCACGTGGCATGCCTAGAAAGTTCCACGTCACCCTTGGCAATGTCATCCTGCCCCACCATGTTTTCTCCTTTTCTTCAGAACTTTAGGTTTCAGAAGTTTGTGCATCAGCACATCCCACTTCTCCCAAGTTCTGAAAATACGATTTTCTCTTGGCTTGATCTAATGGTTGAGCTCTTCTCCTCATATCTACAGTGTAGATTTCCTCTAGGACTTTGAAGATTTGGGATTCAGAAGTTTTTGCATCAACGCATTCCACTTCTCCTGATTTCTGAACTCCAAAAGGATTCTAGGATAACCCTCCTACACCTTCTCCATATCTGACGGTCGTAAAGGATTTCCATTCCTTTCGAATAGATCCTACAACCCACATTACTCTATAGCCCAATACCATGTCTATCGTGGTTTTATAATACCGCTACACCTCCTGAGCTTTGTAACATGACCAAGGTAACTTCTTGGCACTCAGGAATGTTATGAGGTTCAAAATTCGTTCCTCTTGACACAATTTCCACCCGAAACCTTGGTCCTCATGACTATTTATCTGGCCCATCCAGGCTCAGTGCTCGAACCATCGTTCTGCACTTGAATTTTGTCCATTTCAACAACAATTCTTTTCCGAAATGTTTTCTTCAACTTCCACTAACTTGGCCCATCCAGGCTCAACGTTGAAACCTTGGTTCTGATACCAATTTGTAACATCCCCCAGCCCTCAACATCACTGCCGAGAATGCTACCCAACACCTTGTCTTCTATAGACTAGCTCTGATACCAATTTGTAACATACCTGACCATCCACAGGTCAGGTAACACCACTTATCATAACACACACACACACACACACACACACACACACACACACATATGACATGCATTTTAATGAATCTTAAAACAATTAACACATAGTTATTGCTACCATACAGATTCAAATGGAATTGATAGTAAGTCCACATGCAATAGAACACATAATACATTTCAAGAACACAGACATGCATAACATACACAATTAATCATGAAAATCATACTTATTTTTTAACTGGAGTGAAACCACCAACTGTGTGCAGACCTTCCACGAGCCTCCCAGCCTTAGACCACATTGCTCATCACGCTCAACAATGGGTCAACGCCGAGATGGGACTAAACTCCACTAAGCAAGGGGATTCTAGGCTTGACAAGGACAACAAGAAAGTTACAAAAAACAACAGGAAGGATATTTTATCTTAGGAGCCACTTACACCCACAACCCACAGACCCTCATTCCCCACATGCCTGTTCCACCCCAGGAGGGTACACCTTCACTAATACAAGTCCATCGACTAGTTCACCTCCCTTACCTTAGGCTTCAACAACAGGATGGACCAGAAATATCAAAGTACTATAGCTACTATGGGAATCCATTCCAAGAGAACTCACTTCCCAACAAACTCTCTCACCTGGGAGAGTTGCTCACAGGCCTGAAAACCTGCTTCTTGAATTCATCTCCTAAGCAATACTGCAACAACATTCAACTAACATACGGGTGATTCTAGCAACAAGAAATGGTTATGGACACCAAAAATGGAAACAACCTAACACTAAGACACAACACGACTCACGCAAATACAAATGCATCCGGCTTCACCAGAGACACACAAAACAACTCAAGTACGACTACAGGATTCCAAAGGTGTGTACTAGGTACATAAGCGATGATGATGGAGAACTGGTTCAATGCATGAATCCCTGGTCAATCAGGAGGGTGAAAGACTGCCAGAGAAATGTAAGAGTCGTGAGGAAACCCGAAACTGGTCCAGACGCAAGGATGGGAAAATACCCCCGAATGGGAAGCGAATGAACTCGGCTATGCAAGTGCGGATAAACTGGGTTCATGGAATCACACAGGTCGACTTCCCGTTCTAGTTTTCAGAGATGCATGGTTATGCAGAGCTCCATCGTAGAGGAAAAACAAGATTGATAGAGAATGGGGAATGGAAAGCCCACCCCTAGCACGATTTGACTCTTTGGTTTTAACTGCATGAGCCCAGGTTGACACATGTCTCCCTGGAGCTAGATGTACTCCATTTAGCATACATTCCCTTTCTAGGAACTTAGGACAACACTGATCAATTTTCCACCTTAGCCTTTAGGAAATAATAATAAAATATTACCCCCTTAGAGCTAAGCCCCCTAGCTTAGCCCCTAGGCCCAAACACTTAGCCTCCTCCCTTACCCTACCTAGTGGAGCTTAGTCCCCCATCACTTTTTCTTCGTGGTCGGTCTACACACAATGATTTTTATATTTTATCAATGATCTGCATAATTACATATACAAAAACAGGCTCATGGCCTTAAGCATATAGGCTCTCTGACCTACTAAACATATAAGTCTTCAGCTTATAAAAACTTGGCTCACCAGCCTATAAACATAATTACAATTCAACATTATAACTAGGGTTCGTCCTTGGGGTATTACAACATAGCTTTTCTATATATCCTGAGTTATTTTCAGATTTTGTTTTATCTGAATCACTTGTTGTTCCATTTCTTTCAGCATGTCTGGCCCGATTGTAATTCTATCTACTATTATCCCAACTAGTTGGAATCTTGCACTATCTACCATAGATGGCCTCAAAAGGGCTCATCTTCAATGACTCTTGATAGCCATTGTTGTAGGAAAACTCTACCAATGGTAGGTAGTATTCCCACTGCCTAGGATGATGCATTACATGCATCCTTAACTAATATCTAAGGTGGGTTGAAAAACTAATAATTTAACTCAAAACAATTTACTTTCAACATAGTAACACAACTAATGTAATATGAAATTAAATATTTATTTCTTTACAAATATAATATGAAATTAAAGATCTATTTCTTCAGAGTTAAAAATTAATTTAGATTGCAATGACTTGGTCATTGACAAATTTTGTTAAATTTGAAATAACATGGAGACCAATGGACCAACAACTTATGTTGTCCCTTCAGGTCTTTTGGGAGATAGGAGCATAAAGGTGTTGACGCTTGAATCCATTAGGACTGAAACGACAACCTCACGAGGATAGATATCCCCCTGCATTTTTATAGAGGTGGTACTCCTCTCTGTTTCAAGATATTCTTGGGATTTTAGATTTTCAAAATAATATAGGACTATGAGGAAGTGTGTTGTGGTATACAAATAAATATAAAGATTGCAGTAAAAATAAAATGTTTTGTTTTCTAAAGAGAGTTACTAAGAGATGATCAGGAACCTCACACATCACATATTAAGAAAAAAATAACAAAATTTCCTCACATCCATCATAGTTAAACTAAATATTTTTGATCACATAAAATAAAAGAAAATGGTATGCACACATAAGAGAACTTTAGTAGAGTAAACACATGTGGAGCTCAAATAAAAAAAATAATAGATCAATCTCAAATATTTTATACTCAAAACTCAGAGTTATAAAACACTATCAAAACTGATCTCGAAATAGTTCTCTTGGGATTTCTGAAAAATATAGAGTTTGTTACAAAGCTTTGAAATTTAAATGTGTATGTCCTCAGGACTAGGATTAGGGCTCCCGCGGACCATAAATAAAATATAGAAAAGAAGTAAGTTGTGGAAATAAGATGGTGGATGATGACATAGTAGAAAGACCTGGAAAGAAGACATGAAGGAGTTATCAGATTTAGATTAAACCTTTTTAGTCAAAGAAGCAGAGTAATTGGATGAAAAACTAATAAAGAAAACAAGATGTGATCATCATAAACTTACTATGATGGTCTATATCTCCTTCACTTGCTTGCTACTATGCTTTTATTTTCCTCATTGACGGTTATAGGAACTATCTCAATTGTTGCTTCTTGGCCTTCTTTAGTTAATTTATCAATTTCATTTTTAAACCAATCTTCAATGTAGTTTTAATTGATGCAACATTTATTTCATGCCTAATTTTGATATTGAATAATTCGCCTTTCAAGTCTCTTAAGTCATTGAATATGTCATGCATTGTCTCTTCAATATCTTGATTTTTCACAGAATAATCAACCAACCAATTATCTATTTCTTCTTCATTATATTAAATTATGCCATAAAATTTCTCACCTGATAACCCCTTTAATATCTCAACTTGTTCATCAAATTGTTTCTTTGTAATAAACACTGAATTGAGAATTAACTTAGGTTCTTGTACCTCATTATTTATTCCTATCACATCTATCTCTGTAAGTCTTTTGAACAATTCTTCTATTTTTACTATGGCTTCATTGCATGCTTGGACAATGTTATTTAGATTCTTGATCTTTTCTTTCCAACAAGCATTCAGATCTTTAATTCGACTTGGAGAAGGCAACTACTCTTCTCTTCTTTTCAATTATGTCATGTTTGAGACTTTTATTTCAAATGGAAATACAACATTAGCGTAGAAACCTTCTTCATTCTTTAAACCAACATGAATATACTCATGAAAAGCGTGTGCCCTTGAACCGAAAAAAAATAAAATTTTTTGATACCTCCCATGCTTCTGTTATTAATGACATTTGTTTTTTAATTTTTTTCTCTACATAACTTCAGACTGTTGTGGGTAAAATAGAAGATCCTTTTAACTTAATGGCAGGTGTAGTTGGTTTAACCATTGACAAAGGACTTGTTAGGACTGGAAGAGGCATTAGGGAATTTTACAATTCTCTGATTCTTTCTTTTAACTTAGCATTTCCATCTTCCAAACCATCAATAGAATATTCAAAAACATCCTTGGTCGCCCTGTGGATTTTGGAAATTTGGGACGGTTGCATGTCCTTCAAGTTGACCTTTGAGCGAGACTTTCCATTTTTATTCTTCTAGTCACTTCTTTCTACAGTCAACTTTTTAGACTCTTTATAAAAAACAACACTTTGAAAAGTGAAGGATTCTTCTTCACTAAAGGTCTCATTTGGAACGACTTCCAATAAAGAGTTTTGTTGAACCATATTTTCTGGTTGTTCTATTGCGGGAAATATTTTCTCAATATCTACTTGTAGCTCCATGTCCTCCAGAGAAAATATTTGGATGTCATTTTCTATAATATTATCCTCTTCCTCTTGCACTAAATTCTTCCTTTTCTTTCTCATGGGGAGCTTATGTGAACTCTCAATTTTCCCAAGGATAAGATTCTTCTCTCCCCCTCCACTTGAACTACTGTTGAAAACCTTTTTAACTGGGTGGGCCATTGGATCATTGCTATAGGATGTGGTATTTTTGGGAGTAACAACTGGAGACTGATAACTTCTTTCACTAGGACCTTTCCTCTTTTTCTTATAAAAATCATTACTATTGAGTAATGTTTCTAGGTCACCAACATCATGTACATGAATACTTTGGTTGTTACCTTCTTCTTCTTCGTTCAAGATAGTTTGTATGAAAGAGTTACTAAATCCCACCGAAAGCATATGTCATACAAAGACTTTGTTCAGATCAAAGAATTTGATCTTTTCAACATACTTTAAACTCACATTGTTGAAATGATTTGCTAACTCGTCAATTTTATTTATATTTTTGAACATGAAATCTCCAATCTTCCATGGCAGGGAATAAATTGTGTTTTCCTTTTTTCATGGAAAAAATGTAGCCATAAGTTATATTTCCTTGCCACCTCTGTAATAAATAGTTTTTCAGATACATGATACAAGAGAAAATAAGGATCTTCTTTTGAGCAGAATATCCTTATGACACTGTGATTATCCATTTGTTTTGTTGTTCCTTTTTTCTCTAAGAATCTGTTAGTTTGGTCAAATATCCTTGAAATATTTTCGCCCAACAACATTCTTTTGAAGACTGAAAATAAATCATTATAAACTTCATAGAAATACAGAGGGGTCTTATGTCTCCATAGTGCCTGATACCAAAAGGTAGCTGGATCTATTTCACGATTTACCCTCTTACTTATGGTTAAGTTTGAGAATTGACAACAATAAACAATAGAAAATATCATATGAGAATCCATAAAGATTTTTTTGTCTTTTTTTATATAGTGTGATAAATGGGACGATATTTTGATAGAAATAAATTTTCCCCAGTCAAAGATGGCATGTTCTTGCACTATAAAATATAGAATACATAACATCATGCGAGATATAGAAGCAGTGCTTTCCTGACCTGCCAACTTGGTAAACAACCATGCAATTTCGTGATAGGGGTTTTTAAAAGACTCAACCTAGATTGTGGTTATGTCTTCTGAAATAGATGCAGGATTCTCCAAATATTCAGGCAGGAGGTCAAGCCCATTGTTATGCTTCTTAAGAAAATATCTACATTATTCTCCTTTGAAAGTAAGCGTTGTCTCTGGCAGCTTCAACATCTTGTGAAAAACTTGTGGTGAAAGGGAAATCAAAGAATGATCTCGAAGCTGTATAATTCTATGAATTGGCATGTACTTTTCATCACACCATGCAACACATTCTTTACAATAAAAAAACCTCAGGAACACACCTAGCTCGAGCGATTCCAGACACCCAAATTACGTCTTTCTGTGCAAGAGGAGAGGAATAATATGAATATGCTCTTGACCATTGGAAGTTCTGGTCTTGTCTAGTTGATGTTGTTGCCATAGGTTGACGGGAGTATTTATTCAGCTGGATAATAACCTCAAATAAATATTTTCGGAGAGATGATGATAGTTTAATCCATTGGGAAATGGAGATTTAATTGAATTTAATGAGTAATTACTCTAGCTTTTCGCCACTAATGGCGATCTTTTCGGAGCCTGAACAATAGTTGTTAGCATTAAACAACACTTAATGCATATTGGAAAAAGCAAGATAATGGTGGGGATGGACAAGAGTGAGTTTGAATATGAATATTTTCATGAACCTGTGAACACACAGTTATGGATGATCAAAAATATGTTAAGTGTAGAAATGCGGTCGGTCGGACTTTCATGCAAAAGAAACAAGATACTTAGGGGCTCGACACCCACAAAAAATCTGATGGTCAAAATGCAGATTACAAAACTTGGGGTGCAAAGTGAAGATCACAGAACTTGGAGGATGAGGGCTCGAACCTGTGAACTCAAGAATCTGAGTTAACTGTATTAGTATTTTTCTTGCAATATCTCTATATTTTTTCTGATTATATCTCTTCCTTCACTTCCTTCTCAATATAATTTGTATCAATGATACCAGAGTAGTTTTCTAGTTTTCTTCTTGTCATGTCTTAGTGCATGTCCCCAATGAGGCTAGGGTATAGAGAGTTGGCTCTCAAGCTAGTTTTTCGTTAGGAAAATTGATCTCTCCAACCTAAGTAGCCTCCCATGGTGGAAGCAAAGAGAGACAATGGAGAAGGAGATATTATCAATTTGTTCTTGAGAAATCCCTTTTGCAAAAGAGGATAGAGATGATGGATAATTTCATCTAGATCCTTCGATGGATGTCAACAACGATGGAGACACCTTCAACAAGAAATCACTTCATAGGTGAGTCACCCTTCAAGGTGCATGTTAACTTTTATATTCATTTATTTGAAGGCCATACAAACACTCACACTCTAGAAAAATGGTTAAGTCTACTAGAGGGTTATTTCTTTGTCCAAAATTTTTCCAATGGTGAAAAAATAACCTTCCCACTCCTTAAATATCTTCAACATGTCATATATTGGTGGGACACTTACTTTGAGCAACAAGATAGAGATAAGTCTGCAATTGTTTGGGCCAAAACCCACTTGGGTGTATTTGTTTTGTTCCCTTGAGGAGCAATACTTCCCTGTTGGAAACTACAATGACTAATACATGAGATGGTCAAATTTGCATTAGGAGATAGACCATATGGTGCAAGAGTACACACACATCTTCCATACCTTGTGCACAAAGCTGGGTATTAAAGAATCTGAGAGACACTTGGTTTTGATGTATCGTAGTAGCCTACATAGATACATCCAAACAGATATGGAGTTCTTGGACATCTCCTCACTAAGATTCATTGACCAATATACTATCAAGATCGAGAAAAAATTCAAGCAAAATAATAAGTAGGATTTCATTGCTGCAAACCCATCACCACAGAAGCACAATAAATATGGCCCTAACTCCTAGAACAAAGGATAGAGAAAGGATGGTTAGCCCTGGGAAAACCATTCCAAGCCACAAGAAAAGAATGATAATGAGAAGTTTAAGTAGGACAATGGAAAGTGGCATGAGTTCTGCAAAATCCCTTGTCACAACACTGATGAATGTCACTCCATATAGTCATTAGTGGCTAAGATTAAATCCTCATAGTCATATGTCAACTTAGACTATGATTCATAACTGGATAGGGGAAATTGGATCATTGATGTGAAACCCAATGTCACCATCACTACCACAAAGGTCCAGCTAGAGAAACCATAGGAGCCTGAAGAAGGGGAGTGCCTCTTCCACTCACATATGTGGGTGAAGGGGACCACACTCCATTTTATTCTTGGCAACGATAGCCAAAATAACCTAATCTCATTAGAGGTCGAACCTAACAATGAGGTCACACCATCATTTGGCTCAACCAGGGATGAGACATCCCCATCATCCAACAATGTCTCTTGCATTATAACATCAAGCCCTTCAAAGATGAGGTATTGTGTGATATTGCCCCAATTGAATTTTGTGATGTTATTTTAGGAAAACCATATATCTGAAAGCATTGTCTTGTTTATGAATATAGTAATTGTAGTGTCATTATTACTTTGGGAGATCAAATCTACATGGTACTAGAGGAAGTTCCAACTACTATGGTCTCTTTAGTATTCATGAAGTGGTGCAGAAAAGTGATCTCTCAGACCAGGAGATTAGTCCTCTTTATGGCTTGATCGGAAGGTTAACGGAAGATCACTGTAACTACCAAAACCTCTGCACGAGGTCTCTATACAAAGTAGAAGAAGGTGGACAATATAGTTTAAGAGAAAAAAATAAATCTTTGCCTCACTTACTGGGTTTCCCTTGTACTATTAGGTAAAGCATTCAATTGATTTGACAATCGGTGATCCTCTTCCAAATGGCCTCGTATGTAGGCTCTCTATTCTAGAGAATGAAGAAACAAAACACCAGATCCAAGAGCTAATTTTGATGGGCCACATTAGACCAATCGCCTCGGGTTTTGGGAGCCCAATTGTTCTGTTAAAGAAGAAGGACGAGCCTGGTGAATTTGTATTGATTATAGATGCTAAAAAAATATCATAGTCAATAACTGATACCCAATCCCCGAAATTGATGATATTCTAGATAATCTCAAGGGTGTAAAATTTTTCAGTAAGATTGATCTAAAGTTAGGCTACCACCAGGTGTCAATTGAGAAAATTCATGTATGGAAGGAAACCTTCAAGTCTAAATAAGGTCTCTTTGAGTGGTTGGTCATGCCTTTTGGCTTAACTAATTCCATGACCACATTCATGTAGACGATGGATGATATATTAAGGCCATTCACAAACTCCTTTGTGATCATATATTTGGATGACATACTCATCTTTAGAAAAACATGGGAGGACCATTTGAAGCATATTTAGCATGCCTTGGGAACCCTGCAACAACACAAGTTATATGAAAAATTGGATAAGAGCTCCTTTGGAATGCAAATAATTCAATATCTGGGATATATCATGGATGAGAAAGGTGCGTAGGTGGATCCATCCAAGATCTAATTCATTCATGATTGGCCAACCCCAAAAACATTAACCGAGCTCTATAGCTTCTTGGGCCTTGCCAACTTCTACTACAAGTTTGTGTTGGGGTTCTCTCATATCACTTGGGCCCTAACCCAAGTGACCAAGGGTGGCACCAAGGCCAAGTTTGTTTGGGTTGCAACACAATATAAAGTATTTGAGGATTTGAAATTTTGGCTCTACTCAACACTTTTCCTTATTCTTCCAAACCTGCAAAAACCATTCGAGATATATATAGATGTTTTATATTATTCCATCGATGCCTTCCTCACTCAACATGGGCATTTGGTGTCCTGTCATAGTGAAATAATATCTGATGTTGTTCGTAGATACCCTGCCTATGACAAAGAGATGTACTCCATCGTGCAGACATGTCGACAGTGGAAGCATTAATTTTTTGGAAAGGAAATGATCATCCACACAAATCACAGGCCTTTGCAATTCATGCAGATGCAAGGAAAGTTACAGAATGACTACCATCAGAAGTGGTACATGTACCTACAAGAACTCCACTTGAACATCAAGTATAAGAAGGGAAATCCCAACCATGTTGTAGACTGCCTCATTCGACCCCTGATTATTGCACTAACCACAATTCTCAACTCTTGTGGGTATGAGACCTCTATGTGGCTACAATTATACAATAGTGACTCTAACTTTGCTGCTACCTATCAAACATTGAGCACGTGAAAACTAGTTTTGGACTTTCATCTCCAAATGGACTACTATGCCATCTAAGACATATTTGTGTTCCTTCAAGCAAGCATGCAAAATTGATTTGGAAATCTCATTACAGTTGAGTGGCATGACACTTTGGCATGGAAAAAATAGTGGTGGTACTATAAATACATTTTTATTGGCCAAAGCTACGACAAGATGTCAGTAGTATATCATAACCTGCATTACCTGCATCATTTCCAAACTTGCCATTAAGAAATAGGGGCTATAGACCCCTCTTCTTACTTTTGAGAGGACTTAGAAGTCCATATCTATGGATTACATGTTCAATCTCCCTTCAACCAATCATGGTAATGAATGTGTCTTCATGGTCATTGATTGATTCTCTAAGATGGAATTTTTGACACCATGTAAGAAGAGCATCACATCCAAGTCCATCGCCAAGCTATTCTTTAAGTGTGTTTGTTTTCATTTTGGGCTCCAATGAACCATTATTTCAAATCAAGAGAGTAGGTTCCTGACTACTTTCTTGTCCATTGTATGGTCGATGATGGACACCAAGATGACCAAATTAAAATCCTTCCATCCACAGACTGATGGACAAACAGAGGTAGTCAACATGATGATTGTTCCTATCATGAAGATGTGTAATTCCAAACATCCACACACATGGGTTGAGATCCTTCCTTATGTTCAACATAGCTACAACAAAGCCCTCCATAGCTCTATTTTCCATATCCCCTTTCAAGTTTGCTTAGGGTTCCAACCATTGCCCCCCATGGATATAGCTCTACCCATTACAACCACACATAAAGAGTTCTCCCATGCTCAGACTGAGGTTGATCGAGTATCCAAATTTGCTGAAAAAATACAACAAGTTCAGGGTATTCTACATAAATCCAATGCCAAGTACAAGAAACACCATGATCAACATCATGTACCACACAATTTTTAAGAGGGAGATAAGATATGGTTGCATTTGTAGAAAGAGCACCTCATAGGACCCCATTAGAAGCTCCACCCACTCCTATATGGGCCTTACACCATCACCAAAGTTGTGGATGAAAATGTTTGAATTAAGTATTCCCCCTTTCCTTGGCTTGCACCTCATATTTAATGTGGAATTGCTTTGACCATATTTTCCTCCTCTCCTGGACACTTAATACATAGACAAGAACTTGGCCCCTACATAACTCAATCCTGAAGGCACTGAGTAGGGAAAAGTGGATTGGATCATGGACACCAGAACAAAGGGAAACCACCAACATAACATCCAACTCTATTGGGTCATCAAAGAAGGGAAGCTTCTTCAATAGGGAAAGTGGCTCACCAAGAGTCAAATTCAATAGAAGTTTCCTCATCTAATGGAGGAAATTAATGTGATAGGGACCATTGCTTCATGAGGAGGGAGGACTGATGTAGGTGGATGGTTGTGTCCACCCACCTATTCCATTAATTCAGAATGGTTCCACATCTTGGTAGTTTTTCTACAATTGTTTTTCTCTCAAACTTCGAGGGCCATTTTGAGGCCCTAAACGATTTGTTTTAACATGCTAACACCCTATAGATGCCAAATTCATGTATTGGGCCATTCAAAATATGTACTTCTTGGATAGACCTTTCCAATGGGCTATCGAGTGCCCCAAACAAAGATCATATGAAAAAGTAATATCCTCAGGAAGTTGATGAAGCAATCAACCACATCAGGGCCCACAAACCTTTTGGATTTTCATCTTCTAGAGTTAGGATTTTGGATGTTTAGGGTTTTCTAATTGACGATTTATGTTACAATTCATTTTTGGCCTCTTTCTAATCAGCTTCTTGTGAATGAACATAGTCGACACATTTCTCTCTTTAGGGATAATCTACCACCATTCTAGCTAGTTTGTGTGTCGTGCATTTTACATTCTTTTGCATTCCATTCATTAATAGAATTTGAGTTAATTGTATTATTGTGTTTCTTGCAATATCTCTGTTTGTTTCCTGATTGTATCTATGCCTTCATTTCGTTCTCATTATAATCTGGATCATAAAGACCAACAAGAATTTAAGGATTGCATAGGATAGGAAAAATATTTGTATCAATAAAGGAAGAATGCATAGGGAATTCAAAATGGGTAGTGTTTTTAAAAGTTAAGGCCAAGAGGAGCTTATTGAGTTTGAGAAGTTTACCAAAGTGGCAACGATATATTGTTGACCATTTAAAGTCCTAGAGATGGTAGGCCCAATTGCATACATGCTTGCATTATCTGCATCCACGAGAATTCATAACGTGTTCAATGTGTCTTTATTAAAGAAGTATGTACCTAATCCGGACCATGTGATTTATTAGACTGTGATCTTGGTGGAGCATGAAGGGGAATTCTGGGTGGAGCTAGTGTGCATCCTGGAAAAGACATTTGAAGTTCTAAAGAACAAATACATCAACCTAATAAAGGTTCAATGGACCTACTACGATCCTAAAGACGCCACGTGGGAGCATGAGGAGGTTATGAAAGAGGAGTACCTACAATGTTTTTGAAAATTTTAAAGAAAACTAAATGTATGTTTGTATATGAGTGATTAAAATCTACATTTTTGAAACTAGAGTTCTTGGGGCCACAATTATGAGGCTTCCTTTCTTACTTATGTCGCATCCCATTTCTTGGGTTATGCGGGTTGAGGGGAACCATAATTGTTGGTTTGAATTGTTGCATGAATGATTAAGTTGCAAAATTATCAAGTATTCTGATGTAAAAATATATGTATATAAATATGTAAGATTGTATGGTGATGTACACTGATGATAGTGAAAATTGTAGAGGGGGGGTGGAAGGGCGCACATGTAACATCTCCATTTTTTAATTCTTGATTTAGCGATGTATAATATAAATATTATGTATGGTCGTGGGATAAACAACATAATATGTAAACTTTCTATATTAGAAATAAAATGTATTGTTGGATGCAAACGGACATAGACGAAGAATTGGGGTCTAAACATCCACAAGAGAGGGGGGGCCTAAGGGGAATTACCCATGTCTATTAAACCCAAACCATCTTTCTAAATTATTTTACTATAAACCTTCTATTTCCTTTTAAGTGTTTCCAAGCCGCAATCATTCAATACATGTAAGAGGGTTGGTGTGTGAAGTCACCTCACAAGAGTTATTGAGAGCATGGGCCATGTTACAATCAACCTTGGAAATTAAAAGAACCAACGTGAATGGGAGAAAAATAAATTTGTATGGGAAAGGAGGACAGTTTTTACATGTAAATTTTTCGATAGAAACATAGTTCTAGAGTAACTAATATCGACGACATCTTCTATTTAGATCATGTCGATGTCTAACATCAACGGGAAGCATTTCCCTAACATCAACCGTAAGCATTTTCCTAACATCTAGGCCCGAGATATTAGGACGCCGCAACAATAAATATCAGGTCATAAATAACCGAAGTCTATGCATTGGCACCTCCTCCTAAATCTTTCATCAATGACCGCATTTGTTGTACTGGTCAGATCAATAGAGAAACCTCTTCAACTCTATCTTTATGACGCTTATAAATCGTCTCACCAAATGCAGGCCTCGGCGCCTTCTCCATCGCGTAATTCGGCATCTTCAATTTCTTTTGCCTTCGGTCTGCAACGCAGTGCATCCTGTTCTGGTGATT
The DNA here is from genome assembly GCA_032191745.1 of Picea mariana. Classification (NCBI taxonomy): domain Eukaryota; kingdom Viridiplantae; phylum Streptophyta; class Pinopsida; order Pinales; family Pinaceae; genus Picea; species Picea mariana. The sequence continues at coordinate 97,321 of JASDQU010105780.1, forward strand.
TTCGATTGCGTGCTCGGTTAGTAGGTTTCCATTGATCATCGGCAGTTTTGTTTCCATGTCAACTCTGAAAATGAAAATCACAAGAAAGCCGGCTGTCCTTGTCGCTCCTTCCCTGCCTACTTCGAAAGAGTTCCTATACCTTTCCAATATAGATGATCAAGCAACTTTGAGGTTCCATGTTCCCCTCGTTCAGTTCTATCGGTTCGAACCGTCGAAAAAGGGTGAGGATCCCGTCAGAGTTATGAGAGAAGGGCTGGCGAAGGTTTTGGTGTTTTACTATCCTTTTGCCGGAAGATTGAGAGACGCGCCCGCGGGTAAGCTCGTCCTGGACTGCACGAGCGAAGGCGTGCTGTTTGTGGAAGCTGATGCCGACGTTTCTATGGAAGAATTCGGAGACCTCCATCCACCAATCCCTTGCTGGGCTGATCTGCTGCACGACATGCCGGGCTCACAAACTATTACGAATTCTCCTCTCCTTCACATTCAGGTTAATTGATTCCTGCTTTGATGAATTCAATTCATATTCCAATCGAAATAGTGTTTTCTTAACGTACTGCTTATGATGATCTATCAGGTAACGCGGTTGAGATGCGGAGGGTTCATATTCGCCCTTAGTTTGAATCACACCATGAGCGACGCCCTTGGCCTCGTTCAATTCTTGAAAGCTCTCGGCGAAATGGCAAAGGGCGCGGCGAGGCCTTCGGTTCGTCCAGTGTGGGTTAGAGAACTCCTCCGACCCCGGATTAATCCTGTAGTTAAATTCCCCCACTATGAATACGATCAAATCGAAGACAAGGACGGGCAGATGGCGAACGTGAACGAGATGACCCACGGTTCATTCTTTTTCGGGCCGAAGGAAATCGAGTCGCTGAAGAGACAAGCAGTAGGGCAAGGCAAGTGCCCGACCTTTGAAGCTCTATCGGCGTGTTTGTGGCGTTTGAGAACGAGGGCTCTCCAACTGCCCGCCGAGCAGGAAGTTCGGCTCTTATTCACCGTGGACGCCAGAGCGAGATTCGACCCGCCGCTTCCGGAAAACTTCTACGGCAATGCGATCGGTTTTCCATGCGCGAAGGCGACCGCAGGAGAGCTGGCAAGCAAACCGTTGTCCTTCGCTGTGAAATTGATCCGCCAAGCGAAAATGGGTGTGAACGAGGAGTACATGCGATCGGTGATAGATTTGATGGAGTTGAGAGGGCGCCCTCTCTTCACAGTGGTGGGCACATATGTGGTCTCGGACTTGACGAAAATCGGCTTTGGCGATGTGGATTTCGGGTGGGGAAGAGCAGCCTACGGCGGGCCGGCACAAGGTGGAGTGGGAGTAGTGGCTGGCTTGTCGAGCTTCCTCGTCCCGTATCGAAATAGAAATGGGGTGGAAGGCATAGTGGTTCCCGTATGCTTGCCGTCCGCTGCGATGCAAATATTTCAAGCAGAAATGAACGAAGCCATCGAGGACGCACCCCCTTATCTACATTCCTCGCTGTAAAACAGCAGCAATCTTAAAGCTTAATTATGTTAAGATGCTGTTACTGGAATAAAAGCTAATATTAAGCTGTTGTCCGAGTGGTTTTGTTTTTCGGTCAGGAAAACTGGCCACATTGAAACCACCTGAATTGCGTACGAGTTACCTTAGGATAGGTCCGCCTTGAAAAGGCTCAAATGGATAAAGTAAACTGGGTTTAAGAATGGCTTTTAATGCTTCAGAATTGAAGTAAATAGTAGTTTCCTGGGCTTTCTAATGGCTGCGAAAAAATCATTTTGTAGAATAGCTAGAAAATATCTTTAAGAATCAAGTTATGAAATTTTATTATTAACCATTGTTGAAGGTCCATGTCACCGAGTAACCTTATGAATTATTATTATTTTTTTAAATGTTTTGAAAATTGTAATTTGATTTCAATTTTTAGTAGAACAGCTAGACAACTTTTTTAATAATCGTTATGAAATTTGATTATAGACAACTTCTTTAATAATCGTTATGAAATTTTGTTATTGACGATTGCTGAAGGTCTCCACTTTAATTCATGCCACCAAGTAACCTTATGAATTATTATTATTTGTTTAATGTTTTGAAAATTGTAATTTGATTTGAGTGGTTAGGTGTTAATGAAAATATACATAAAAAGCTATTACATTTAATTATTTATTGTGAAATCAAGTTTTAGCTTGTGGTTAAAATGAAAAGGAAAAATAAAATAGAGGATTAACTTTTATGAAAAACAAAAATATTTAAATGTACATTAAGTATTAAATATTGATTTAAAATTAATCATTATATAATTTGTTATTTATTTTTATTTTTTCGGGTGGAATAATTGGAGTTATTGGTTTGTAAGTTCTATTTGAGGGGCAGGTTCATCTTTGGTGATTTGTGATCTAAAACTTTGAGAAGTCTATTTGAGAACTTAACATCATTTTTTGGGTGAAAACTTTGTAGGTTCTATCCTATTGATCATTATGATTGGGAGTGAATGCTATTCCTCACAATGTGAAGTTAGTCATGTGTGGAATTTCAAGAAGATATTAGAGGGTCCAAAGCCTTAAAATTAATCATTATATAATTTGTTATTTATTTTCATTTTTTTTGGTGGAATAATTGGAGTTATTGGCTTGTAGGTTCTATTTGAGGGGCAGGTCCATCTTTGGTGATTTGTGATCTAAAACCTTGAGAAGTCTATTTGAGAACTTAACCAATCATTTTTTGGGTCAAAACTTTGTAGGTTCTATCTTATCGACCATTATGATTGTGACTGGATGCTATTACTCACAATGTGAAGTTAGTCATGTGTGGAATTTCAAGAAGATATTAGAGGGTCCAAAACCCTAACATTATTGCAATTTTTTATAGTTTAAATTGCATTTATGAATGCATAAATGGATATAGTGTGTTGAAAAAAAACTGGACACTTAGATTATACAGACTTAGCCACTCAAATATGTAGATCCAAGCCAAATTTCGATCAAAATTAAACAGAAAAATCCCCATAAAAGTGTTGATGTTTTTCGAGTTATATAATATAAATAAAACATTTATAATATAATGTATAAATACAAATAATCAATAATTGATAAGTAATAATTAATTAATTAATGAAAAACATTAATTGAAAAAACATGTCATTTAATGAAAGGGCACTTCACCAAGTATATATATTGGGGCCCTCAATTGAATAATATTATTTCATATAATCTCATATACAATATTTACAATATCATTTCATATCATCCCACATCATCTCATATAATATTTACTTACTATTTTCAGTTGAGTTTTTTAGTGTGTTATTATTCTATGATAACAATATCATAAGGCTATAATTATCAGATATGAAAATCATAAAATTCAACATCGTATCAGAACATACCTAGGGTTGAAAGAAAATGAATATGATATCAGAGCTAGTATGAGTCTTTTCCAAAGCTAGTTAAAAGATTTTAGTGCCAGATATTTCAGATCTTTTTTTTTTTTTAAGTGTACGGTCGTGGTCGTGAGCGGCTTGTGAACACAGAGTGACCAAAGTTGTGGTCGCAAGCAGCTTGTGCACAAAGAGAGACCACAATCGTGCTCGCGAGCGGACTGTGCACACAGGGTGACCAGATTCCCTTTGGTCACAAAATTCCAAATTACAAAGCGCGATCTCCTTAAGGATGAGGTCCAGAGAGTCTCACATGTAGATCGATAGTGAGGAGTAGGACGCTTCGAAGGATAAGGGTACATATATCTCTTTCCCAGTTGTTCATCCACCTGACTATCAGGAGGAGTTAATAGAGCGAATAGAGCCAGTGGATCTACCTAGAGATATTGTAGTGACCAGGAAGAGGCTAGCATGGCTTCGTGACACTTTGCAGGATGCAGAGAGGCATGCAAATCCCAGTGGTACTTTTAGGGAGAGAAAACGACCTCAGAGGTTCTAGATTTATATGGCATTGATCAGTCACATCATTGATTCTAAACCTTCTAGTTATGAGGAGGAAACAAGCCAACATGTTTGGAAGGATGCCATGATGGAAGAGTATCAGTCCATCATGGAGAATAATGTGTGGGAGATTGTGTCGATACATGAGGGGAAGTTAGTGGTGACTTCCAAATAGATCTAGATCCAACATTGGGTGGACATTCTCCTAGATTGGTCATGCTGATTTGACCAAAGGAAATGATACATTCACTCATAGGGCTTTGTTAGTGGTGAATGGCTCAGGTGTACTCTTTCTCCTTAGTCATGTTGATTTGACTAGGAGTGATAAGGACTTGAGATGCTAGATACTATCACATGCGGACCCAAAGTGAGCCTGATCTCAAAGAGAGATAGTTGGCCCAGAGGGAGAGCTGTAGAGGGAGTTTCCCCTCAAGATCAGGTGGGAGAGAGACATCTCCCAGGACCAATAGACATGTGTCATGAGTCTAGGGAAAAAAATGTATACTTCAGAGATAAGCTTGGCATGATGAATAATGTCTCCCTCACTGAGAGGGAGTGTTGAGTTTTTTCTAGTTAGCAGCATGAGAAAGACATTCTATATATATTTATACTATATTATAATATAAAAATAATATATTTATAATATAATATATAAATATAAATAAGAAATAATTAATAATAAATTAATTAATGAAAAGAAAATAATGGAAAAGACATGTTCTTTAATGAAAGGGAACTTCACCTAAGTATATATATCGGGGCCCTCAATTGAATAATATTATTTCATAATTTTCATTTCATAGTTTTGCATATGTGGAGCCCCTAAGCAAAAGTTTGAATCATCTTTTTCGCTACTTGGAGTATCTTTTTCGTTGTTTTGAACAAGGTGGTTGATGTTTTGAATGCAAAAAAATAATTCTCTTTTTGAAGTTCAAGTTTTTATTGGAATAACAATTTATATATTGAATGCTTTGTTGAACATTTTTTCAAGGTGAAAAATTACTTGAACATTATTTTCAAGGTGAAGGATTTGTTGAGCATTTTTTCAAGGTGAAGACTTACTTGAACATTATTTTCAAGGTGAAGGCTTTCATAAGAAATTTCTTATTATATCAAAGAGAATTCTTTTGAGAGTAATTTTTTTTAAACATTTATTATAAAATTCTTGATATTATTTTTGAATAATTTTTTTGACAATGGAGTTTTTCTTAATCTCTTATGTAATGTTGATTTTTTAAAAAACTTTTACAAATAACTATACTCATGGGCAACAAAAGTTTTCACAAGAGAAAATTTGATCACACTCGAGATGAAACTTGCCATAACGAACAAAGAAAAGAGCATTATTGGAGAAAGAAATGAGAATGTGAAAATATTGAAGAAAGAAACGATGATGATGATATAAATAGAGATTTTCAACAAGAAGTCCAAGAAGGTATGCATGTATAGAATTCATTTATTTAAATTATTGTTTTAAATATAATTGATTGTAATTCGGATTTGATGTTTTTCAAAAAACAAAAATAGATTTGCCTCATAACGTCGATGAAGTCATTGAAACTGAAATTGAAGCAGAAGTCAAATCAATATAGGTATGTACAGAAATCTAGATAATATAAGATGAACACTTGTATATAGTTTAGTGAATTTATGCTTGGGTTTCATATTTTAATATAAACTTTAAATTGAAATATGTAGGAGAATCTATCAACATTGATGATGAAATATTAAAAAATGTTGATACTAACAAATTTGGGAAGAAAGAAGCTAAGCATTATATAAGATATTGTGTTAATAATATGTATAATACTTTTTTCAAAGATGAATCAATAACAATACAAGATCAACTTTTACTCTGTCTAATAAAGTCAAGAAAGTTAAAAGAAGCTACATCATTATTGGGTATTCAAAATTCGAAAAAAGATACAAAGGTGAAACAAAATGTCTTTGACAATATAATTAGTGTATTAAAATCATTTGGAAAATCCCGAAAAAAAGATGTCACTATTCCACGTAGAGTGATACAAACAACAGTTGTTTCATCTAGCAATATTAAAAATCATTTGACACAAAATATGGAAAAAGCGATGGGAACCTCAAGAAAAACATTGTACAAATATAGAAAATTTCGATTGCAAATGGATGAAAATGATGAAATTGCTTGTTCAATAGATATTTCTAGACAACCCTACAAAGATAGAATTGTAGAAAATGTTAAAGAATCAACCCGTAGTTTTTGGTTGACAGAATCTTGTTTTTCACCACATACAAGGGATGTGTTGTGACGAAGAATAGCATGAAAACAATATGAAGAACATCCAAAACATATATTGTCAATGACACAAATACAATTTTTCAATAAGTTCAAAGAAGAGAACAAAGAAGTTAAAATTTCCATCAATACATTTGTGCAACAAAAACCATGGTTTGTTAGACCCATCACTGTTTAGGACATTTCTTGTTGTCATTATCATGTGGAATTTGAGTTATATTGCGACACTTTTCTTGATTTTGGTAAAACTTTATGGCCAAGTTCACCTCCTCCTTCCACATTCCGTGCTTTTATATCTGAAATTCTATGTGAAAGAGAAGGTAATGAATTATTTTACCAAAAAAATGTGTTGGTGGAAAGAAATGTGATCATTGTGAAAATCTAAGTTTGTTTCACTCAAAGTATCCTATTGATATGAATGATCAATCCTTTTCTAATATAACAATCAATTGGAAGAGATATGAATATATCCAGAACACGACTCCACATTCTTCAAATGCTATTTACAAAAGGATTGATTTTAAAGTATATAACATATGTGTGATAGATTTTTTGAAGAAGTTTGAGGAAGAAATTTATAAATACACCAAGCATTCACATAGAACTTGATGGAAAGAACTACAATTCAAACAATCTCATGAAGTGTTTCCACCAGTGACAATTTTGATTGTAGTTGATTTTGCAAAGAATTCACATTTGTTGCACAAAAAGAAATACAGAGTGAATATTATCATTCTGATCAAGTCACTATATTTGTCCATGTTCTATATAGACATGATCAACAAAGTGTTGATAACATAGAAAACACCAATGAGAATCAACATGTTATTAAAGAATATCATTTTTATATAAGTGATAATTGAGCACACACTCCACATTATGTACAACATTGTTTTGATAAATTTAATAATTCATTGAAAGAAAGTGGGATCGGATTCGATCGACATTGGATATGGTCAGATGGATGTGCAGGTCAGTTCAAATCTTAACAATCATTCTATTGATTGTGTCGTCTTCATAAGAAATCAAACATTACACATTGTTGAAATTTCTTTGAGATTGGTCATGGAAAAGGAGAGAATGACGGTGCAGTGGCATGTGTAAAATGAGCACTTTGAAGGTATCATATGAACCCTGATGCCAATCGATTTGAATCTTCTGATCAAGTTGTTGAATGGTGCAAACTGACGCTAAGCCATGAAAATAATCCGTCAAGGGATGTGCGCAGGTGTGTGTATATATACATGTTACACATGTACAGATGATATTTTTGTTCACATGTTCAAATTTATATGATCTTCAATCACGTTCTTGATAGATTTCAAGTTAACAAGTTCTTGTCTTGTGCAGGTTTTTTTGGTATGTTGGAAACCAAGATGTAAATAGATCAATCCCATATGAGGCTGGTACAATATATGGGACATGAAAAGTGCATCCAGTTAAAACAAAACACTATCAAAATGTGTTTGCATTTGATAGAAGAAATGAATCTTGTTTTTGATCAGTTTGCATAGAGGACACAGAATCCAGAGAGATTTGCGAAAATGAGAATGCAGAATATGTTAAAGCTTAGAGACATACCGAACTTAATATAAAAGGGAAAATTCCACTTTCAATATAATAGGAGATGGAATCAAGTGAAACTATAGTGTCAGTTGATGGCGATAGAGTTTGTGATCTTGTTAGAGAAGGTAATTTATGTTTCAATTGTTTGAAAATATATTTGTTAAATATTTGAAAAACTTGTAGATGTACTTGTAAGTTGGATATATAAAATTTATATATAGTAGATGAATTTAAAGGCATGTGCATGTGTGTTAATCTAACGAGAACTGCTTGTTGGAACATATCAAATTATTTGCAAGAAATGTCTTTGTCGTGGTTGCACCTGTAGACAACATTGAAAACATGAAATATTATTTGATGCGATGTACAGAAGAAAATATGAGGTTATTGGAAGATTTTTATGATAACGGTTTTATATATGAAAGAGGATCCATCGTATTGAAATACTATTTTTTTCAAGAAACCCATCAAACCGATAGTCATGTTCACTTTCAAGACTATCAGTAGGATGTCATAAGTTATCAATATAGTCATTTGGTATGTCCAGTGCGCATAAATTTAATAGAGGTTCAATCAAGGAAAAAAACAAAATTTAGAAAATGAAAAATGTCAAAAGCCGATCATGAACTGATAATTGAAGATGATATACCATTACGATTTCTTTAAACAAGTGACATGCATTCCAGAATTTTTTATTTTGCATTGAAAGTACACGTATTTATGGATATATAGGATTATGGAATCATTTGGTTTATTTTACTTTCATGGTCCATTCAAATAAGGAACTATATTTTTGATGAATTATAAAGTTTACCGAGATTTATTTACAATTTTGTTCATAAAACTAGATCTAAATTGGTCAATTCAAAATTATTAAATATCCGGGTCCCCATATGTCCTCCGGACCACTTAAGGGATGATATAACATGCTCTGTATTTTCTAGTCATGCCCCAAATTTGATCTTGTTTGGTTTTTAATACCATGTTCTTTCGAGTAAGGTGAGTTTTAATGAAATGTTTGTCATGTACTTATTTATTAAACACAATTTTGCACATAGAACTAGATCTCAATTATAATTTATGTTTGCGTTTAAAGGGTTTATATAGTCTCATATAAAGGGTCGCATATCCCACTCAATTATAAACTTGTACATAATTTTAATGAATATTTAGCCAAAAAAAAAAGATAACCATGAAGTATAATCCCTACTTACAACAATTCGAAGTACCAATCACCTATAAAATGACTATCTATATAAAATGAAGCAATTGATCATCATTGTCATTATCCCACCACATGATAGAGAGAACATCATACTTGGGTGTTGTATATATTGTATTAAATACAATGCAATCA
>JASDQU010105780.1:108309-121204 GCA_032191745.1 Picea mariana
TAAGAACATTCTAGAGGAGGAATCTTCTAGAAGTAGAACCTTCTAAGAAGTCCTCTTACATTTATTATATCTAACTGCCATAGTGGGCCTTATTTAATAATATAGTGGACCTAGTCCACCTTACATTGAATGACCTCCACTATTATCACTATGGGCCCTCTGGGCCCCCCCACTATCTCTTTAGCTACCTTACATGTTTTGAAGGATGCCATGATGGAAGAGTGTCAGTCCATCATGGAGAATAATGTGTGGGAGATTGTGCCGATACATGAGGGGAAGTCAGTGGTGACTTCCAAATAGATCTACAAGATCAAGATCCAACATCGGGTAGACATTCTCCTAGATTGGTCATGCTGATTTGACCAAGGGAAATGATACATTCACTCATAGGGCTTTGCTAGTGGTGAATGGCCCAGGTGTACTCTTTCTCCTTAGTCATATTCATTTGACTAGGAGTGATAAAGACTCGAGATGCTAGATACTATCACATGCAGACCCAAAGTGAGCCTGATCTCAGAGAGATTTAGTTGGCTCATAGGGAGAGATGTAGAGGGAGTTTCCCCTCAAGATCACGTGGGAGAGAGACATCTCCCAGGACCGATAGACATGTGTCATGAGTCTAGGGAAAAAATGTATACTTCAGAGATAAGCTTGGTGTGATGCATAATGTCTCCCTCGCTGAGAGGAGTGTTGATGTTTTTCCAATTAACAGCATGAGAAAGACATTCTATATATATTTATATTATATTATAATATAAAAATAATATATTTATAATATAATATATAAATATAAATAATAAATAATTAATAATTAATAATAAATTAATTAATGAAAAGAAAATAATGGAAAAGACATGTCCTTTAATGAAAGGGCACTTCGCCTAAGTATATATATCAGGGCCCTCAATTGAATAATATTATTTCATAATTTTCATTTCAAGGTGAAGACGTACTTGAACATTATTTTCAAGGTGAAGGCTTTCATAAGAAATTTCTTATTATATCAAAGAGAATTCTTTTGACAATAATTTTTTTAAACATTTATTATAAAATTCTTGATATTATTTTTGAATAATTTTTGTGGCAATGGAGTTTTTCTTGATCTCTTATCTAATGTTGATTTTTTAAAAAACTTTTACCGATAACTATACTCATGGGCAACAAAAGTTTTCACAAGAGAAAATTTGATCACACTCGAGATGAAACTTGCCATAACGAACAAAGAAAAGAGCATTATTGGAGAAAGAAACGAGAACATGAAAATATTGAAGAAAGAAACGATGACGACGATGTAAATAGAGATTTTCAACAAGAAGTCCAAGCAGGTATGCATGTATATAATTCATTTATTTAAATTATTATTTTAAATATAATTGATTGTAATTTGGATTTGATGTTTTTCAAAAAACATAAATAGATTTGCCTCATAACGTCGGTGAAGTCATTGAAACTGAAATTGAAGCAGAGGTCAAATCACATATAAGTATGTACATAAATCTAGATAATATAAGATGAACACTTGTATATAGTTTAGTGAATTTATGCTTGGGTTTCATTTTTTAATATAAACTTTAAATTGAAATATGCAGGAGAATCTATCAACATTGATGATGAAATATTAAAAAATGATGATACTGACAAATTTGGGAAGAAAGAAGCTAAGCATTATATAAGATATTGTGTTAATAATATGTATAATACTTTTTTCAAAGATGAATCAGTAACAATACAAGATCAACTTTTACTTTGTCTAATAAAGTCAAGAAAGTTAAAAGAAGCTACATCATTATTGGGTATTCAAAATTCAAAAAAAGATACAAAGGTGAAACAAAATGTCTTTGACAATATAATTAGTGTATTAAAATCATTTGGAAAATCTTGAAAAAAAGATGTCACTATTCCACGTAGAGTGATACAAACAACAATTGTTTCATCTAGCAATATAAAAGATCGTTTGACACAACACATGGACAAAGCGATGAGAACCTCAAGAAAAACATTGTATAAATATAGAAAATTTCGATTGCAAATAGATGAAAATGATGAAATTGCTTGTTCAACAGATATTTCTAGACAACCCTACAAAGATAGACTTGTAGAAAATGTTAAAGAATCAACTTGTAGTTTTTGGTTGACAAAATCTCGTTTTTCACCACATACAAAGGATGTGTTGTGATGAAGAATAGCATGAAAACAATATGAAGAACATCCAAAACATATATTGGCAATGACACAAATACAATTTTTCAATAAGTTCAAAGAAGAGAACAATGAAGTTCAAATTTCCATCAATACATTTGTTGATGCAGGAGCATCGCCCAAGATAGGCGAGCCAACATGGAAGACAACGAACAACTGGACAAGACCAGCAGAAAATTTTTGAATTTTCATTTAAGATGATGCGCCAATGTATCAATGAACCATTGATGTAAAGCGCCTTTGTATATTATAATGGACCTTGAGCCTTTAAGCTCTCGTCCTTAGGTAGATGAGGCATTTAATAGATTTAATGCAGGTAGAGAGATGTTTAAGTCTAGATTAGACAGTTTCAGTTTTCGAGAGGGAAAACGGATATAGACACCCTCCTTTGTACATTGTAACATAATTCGGAAGCATTTAGCAGGAAGAGAGAGAAAGCAGAGAAATTGTATGCAAAACCCCATGTACAGATTTGAATTAATAGAAGAGAGTCTTTGATTCAATTTCATGGCTGGTGTTGTTTCTCTGTGTATGATGTTTATGTGCTCATGAATGTTTACTTTCTGGTCATGCATTTGCTTTGAATATGCCGTGCATGTGATTTCAGGGTTTTTAACTGAAGTCTGAGAGAAAAGAGAATAAGTTTCAATTGTTTCTCTGTCTGAGCCAGAAGATTCCTGCATAGAGTGCAGTTGAATTCATCCGCATAGAGTGCGTTGATGAGGATCGACAGTTAAACCCTTATTCTCGTTCACCCAGAAGTTCATGTGGGTTGGTAGAGTCGTGCAGGAGAAGTGCAGGCTGAGCTGGAAGTCTCAGTGGCTAGTCTGAGAAAAAGGAGGCAGAGACTACTGTTGCCGGAGGTGCACAGAGTCTGAAAGACTCAACACTTTGGGATTTGTTGAAGGTCCAGCATGAGAAGTGTGCGCAAAATCCCTGAAAGAACCAGAGTTGACAAGCTTAGGAGGGATAGTTCCTTCATGATACCGTGGAGAAGGGCCCAGGAGAAGATCCGAACAGGAAGGAGCTTTAGAGTGGAAGAAATCCTTAAGGGGGAGGAATCGACGGCCAGGTCTCGCAGAGGAGCCTCGCAAAGTCCCGCCGACCGTCAAATCTTGGAGAAGTTGCATGGGATTTAGCCCTTAGGCGAAGGAAGGAAATAAGGGCCATCGGAATCCGGCTTATCGTGGTTTGCGGAGGTAGGAGTTTCATACTTGTTGAAATTGCGATTAGCAATTTCTCGATGCAGTTGGAGCCATTGATCACTACGGGGACACGTGGCACGAGATCCCGGGAAGTCGTGGTTCAACATTCAAAATTTTCCAATGTCAAAGGATTGCGACCTTGGAAATCGTGATCACACGATTCCCGATAGAACAGAGAGAGGAGGCGATGTGGCAAGGAGAGAGCGCACGTGCGTATTGGAGTTCGGGGTTCGGAGATTTGTGGTGCTAGTGAACTACAACTTCGTACATGCCAATTTCCCGATAGGGAAATCCCCGAAAGGAACGGAAAGCGTTGACATTCAGGCCCATCGGGTTTCGGGGTTTGGGTAGCACGAGAACCGTACCCACAAGTTTCGCGATAACGTGAAACCTGATTTCCCTACAAGGTAAAGGGGAGATCACAAGGAAGGAGAGTTCTGTGGGTATTGAGAACTTTCGACAGGAGGTTGAAGAGTAATTTGACTCTTTGGGCTCGAGAAGAAGAAGGTCCTGGTGAGCGTGAACGTGCCTCGGGAGGGCGTCTGTGTCAGAGTGGTATCAGAGCAGGATAAATTCTCTGTTTTTGTAGCAGAGAAGAAGAGAAGAATTCGCCATGTCACCCATGAGAGAAAGCCAATCACCTGGTCCAGAAGACAGGGATGCGCGAAGAAGAGACAGGCCGGTAGGAAATCCAGAAATGGAGCGACAGATGAGAGATCTCCGAGCAAGGCTTGAGGAGATGGAGACAACGTAGAGACGTGGAGTTGATGCAGGGGATCTTAGTGATTCTGAAGTTGAAGAGGAAGCTAGACTTGAAGAAGAGGTCACAGCAGAGGATGCATCAACAGAGCAATTGATTAAAGCTATCACCAAGATGAGTTCCAAGACCAAAATGGATATTCCAGCTTATGAAGGAAGCCTGGATGTAGAAGAGTTGCTAGACTGGATCAGAGCTCTCGACACCTACTTCGATTATGAGTATATCGAAGAGGATAAGAAGGTAAGGCATGCTGTCATGAAGTTGAAGGGACATGCAGCATTATGGTGGGACGAGCTACAGGCAGATAGATGTTCCAAGGAAAAATAGAAAATTAAAAGCTGGGATAGAATGATTGCTAAGATGAAAGGGAAATTCATCCCAAGGGATTATCAGATCACACTGTTCAGGCGAATGCAGAACCTAAGACAGAAGCTGATGACGGTGAAGGAATACACCAAAGAGTTTTAAAAGCTCAATATCCGAGCAGGTCATCGGGAGAGCGATGATGAAAAGGTTACTAGGTACTTGAATGGCTTGAGATACGACATTCAAGATGAATTAAGCATGACGGCCATCAGAACGGTGGAGGATGCTTACCAGATGGCTTTGAAAGCTGAGGAGAAGCTGATCCGTAAGAAAGGACAGCGAGGGTGAGGCAGAAGTCAGCGTAGAGGCAAGGTAGTTTCCCAAGAGAAACATCAGAAGCCCAAGGAGGAATGGAAGAAACCTCAGGGTCAGATTGAAAGAGGTGGAACCTCACAGCGAGGACAGCAATATGCTGAGCCGAGGAGACAACATACAGATCAGGGTGGCGGATATGCTGATGCGAATACTTTTCCTTGTACTAGAGGTAGAGGAAGAGGCCGAGGTGGAATCATCACATGCTACACATGTGGAAAAGATGGACACAAGGCATTTGATTATCCAGACAGGAAAACAGACAGAGGAGAAGCTCACATCGCTCAGGGGCAGAGGCATGATGTTCAGAATAAAGACACCGGAAGTGGGAAGTCACTGACGATGCATAAAGTTCTTTTAACACCCGAGAAAGAGGTGGAGGACACAACTCAAAGGACTAGACTGTTCAGAACCACATGCAAGACCAAGGGATGGAAATGCAAAGTCATTGTGGACAGCGGAAGCACCGACAATCTCGTTTCGATCGAGATGGTGGAGAAATTAGAGCTGGATACGACTGATCACCCGAGTCCATATAAAGTCTCGTGGCTACAAAAGGGACATCAGGTGAGTGTCACTAAACAATGTTTAGTTGATTTCAAAATGGGTGAATATAAGGATAAGGTCCTATGTGATGTCCTTCCCATGGACGTCTGTCATGTATTGCTGGGGAGACCATGGCAGTATGACCGAAATGTGGTTCATGATGGGAGGATGAACACATACACTTTGGAGAAGGATGGGACGACACATAGATTGCTTCCGAAAAAGGATAAGGAGGTGAAGCCGGAAGTAAGCAGTACCATACTTCTCATGAGTGGGAAGGAGCNGACTAGCACAAGAGTGGATGACTTGCCAGAAGAGATTCAGGAACTGCTGGAAGAGTTCGATGATATCATCGTGGACGAATTACCTCATTCGTTGCCACTGATGAGGAGTGTGAGTCACCACATAGACCTCATACCAGGAGTGAGTTTGCCGAATAAGGATGCGTACAGGTTGACGCTGCAGGAAAATAAGGAGGTTAAGAATCAGGTCCAGGATTTGTTGGACAAAGGACTGGTCAGGGAAAGCCTGAGTCCATGTGCTGTTCCAATAGTGCTCAGTCCAAAGAAGGATGGAGGTTGGAAAATGTGCACTGATTCGAGAGTGATAAACAAGATTACCATCAGGTACAGATTTCCACTACCGAGAATGGATGATCTGATGGATTGCCTGAGTGGGGCGAATTATTTTTCAAAGATTGATTTGAAGAGCGGATATCATCAGATTCGCATGAGGGAAGGTGATGAATGGAAGACAACATTCAAGAAAAATGAAGGTTTGTACGAATGGCTGGTCATGTCGTTTGGTTTGACAAATACACCGAGTACTTTTATGAGGCTGATGAATGAATTCCTGAGGGAATTCATCGAGAAATTTGTTGTTGTATATTTGGATGACATACTGATTTTCAGTAAGACCAAGGCTGAACACGTGAAACATTTGGCCATTGTGATGAGGAAGCTACAGCAGGAGAAGTTGTTGATTAATATGAAAAGGTCCTCATTTATGAAGATAGAGCTCATTTATTTGGGTTTTGTCATTTCGGCGAATGAGTTGAAGATGGATCCGAATAAAGTGGAAGTGATCAAGAATTGGCCATCACCAAGAAATGTTTTCGAGGTGAGGAATTTCCATGGATTAGCTAGCTTCTACAGGAAATTCATTAGGAACTTCAGTGGAATTAGCGCAACAATGATGGAAACAGTCAAGAAAAGACATAAGAATTTTCATTGGACAGCCGAGGCTGAGGAGAGCTTCAATCTGTTGAAGCGAAAGATCACAGAGCAACCAGTGTTGGTGTTGCCAGATTTTCAAAAGACATTTCAAGTGAAATGTGATGTGAGTGGATATGCCATAGGAGCGGTCTTGAGTCAGGAAGACAGACCAGTTGCATATTTCAGTGAAAAGTTGGATGACGCAAAGCTGAAATACTCCACGTATGATAAAGAGTTTTATGCCATCATACAGGCATTGAAGAAGTGGAGGCATTACTTGATCCCAAAAGAATTTGTATTGTACAGTGATAATCATGCATTGCAGTTTGTGAGTCAACAGGAGAAGTTGAACCAAAAGAATGCAAAATGGGTAGAGTACATGTAGAATTTCACGTTTGTGATCAAACATATTTCAGGAACTGCTAACAAAGTGGCTGATGCTTTGAGCAGGAAATGTTTGTTGTTGCAGGAGTTCAGAGTCAAGACATTGGATTTTGAAAATCTGAAGGACATGTACACAGGAGATGCAGACTTCGGAGATGCATATGAAGCAGCTGAGAATCCCGTTCTCAGAGATCGGAGCCCATGGATAGACTACATGATCTGGGGGGTACTGTTTTTCAAAGGAAATCAATTATGCATTCCAAATTGCTCCATGAGGGAGAACTTGGTGAAAGAAAAGCACAGCGGAGGCTTAGCAGGTCACTTTGGTCATGACAAAACATTCACAAAGTTGAGCGAATCATATTTTTGGCCAGGCATGCGAGCAGATGTCAAGAGGTTTGTGGACAAGTGTCGAATTTGTCAGCATTCAAAGGGCAGAAGGCAGAATGCGGGATTCTACCAATCATTACTCATACCTGAGAGGCCATGGGAGGCGATCAACATGGATTTTGTATTGGGTTTGCCAAGGACTCAGAGAGGGGTTGATTCCATCTTTGTGGTGGTGGACAGGTTTTCAAAGATGGCACATTTCATTCCATGCCAGAAGACCAACGATGTGACTCACATCGCGAACTTGTTTTTCAAGGAGATCATTCGACTCCATGGATTGCCAAGAAGCATAGTGTCGGACAGGGATACCAAATTCATAGGGCATTTTTGGAGGACTCTATGGAAGAAGCTAGGGAATAAATTGGCTTTTAGTTCGTCTTACCATCCGCAGACAGATGGGAAAATAGAAGTGGTCAACAGAAGTCTGGGAGATTTATTAAGAAGCCTGGTGATAGAGCACCATAGCAGTTGGGATAATGTGTTGCCACAGGCAGAGTTCATGTACAACGATTCGGTGAATCGAAGTACCGGAAGAAGTCCATTTCAGATTGTGTATGGAACACGACTGAGGGGAGTTTCTGAACTCAGGGAGTCAGAATAGACTGCTACTAGCAGTGCTAGTGCAGAGGAGTTTGCTGAGGCAATGAAAGAACTTCACGGCAAGGTGAAGAAGTGACTGATAGACTCAAATCGGGAGTATAAGTGTAGAGCAGATCAACATCGAAGGCAACTTCAATTTGAAGTTGGGGATATTTTTCTAGCACACTTGAGGAAGGAGAGGTTCCTAAGGGGAACATATAACAAATTAAAAATGAAGAAAATTGGGCCATGTAAGGTCCTGAAGAAATTCAGAGAGAATGCTTATGAGATTGAGTTGCCAGATGGCATCGGAATATCTATGATATTCAATGTGGCAGATTTATACCCATACAGGGCTGGAGAAGCAGGGAATGTAACTAAGGAACCAGTGATCCAGTGGCAGAAGCAATTACTAGTTTCGGAGAAGCCACAGATGGAGTGCATACTGGAGAAGCGAGTCGGAAAGAGGACCAGGTGAAAGCAGTATTTCGAGTACCTGGTCAAGTGGAAAAATCACCCAGTGGAAGATGCCAGCTGGGAAAATGAAACAGTGATACAGAAGCATGGGCAGACTGTGCAGGAGATCATGGACAGGAGCCCATGAAAGTTTTCAAGCCGAGGAGTATGATGCAGGAGCATCGCCCAAGACAGGCGAGCCAGCATGGAAGACAACGAACAACTGGACAAGACTAGCAGAAACTTTTTGAATTTTCATTTAAGATGATGCACCAATGTATCAATGAACCATTGATGTAAAGCGCCTTTGTATATTATAATGGACCTTGAGCCTTTAAGCTCTCGTCCTTAGGTAGATGAGGCATTTAATAGATTTAATGCAGGTACATAGATGTTTAAGTCTAGATTAGACAGTTTCAATTTTCGAGAGGGAAAATGAATATAGATACCCTCCTTTGTACATTGTAACATAATTCAGAAGCATTCAACAGGAAGAGAGAGCAAGCAAAGAAATTGTATGCAGAACCCCACGTACAGATTTGAATTAATAGAAGAGAGTCTTTGGTACAATTTCATGGCTGGTGTTGTTTCTCTGTGTATGATGTTTATGTGCTCATGAATGTTTACTTTTTGGTCATGCATTTTCTTTGAATATGCCGTGCATGTGATTTTAGGGTTTTTAACTGAAGTTTGAGAGAAAAGAGAATAAGTTTCAATTGTTTCTCTGTCTGAGCCAGGAGATTCCTGCATAGAGTGCAGTTGAATTCATCCACATAGAGTGCATTGATGAGGCTCGACAGTTAAACCCTTATTCTCTTTCACCCAGAAGTTGATGTGGGTTGGTAGAGTCGTGCAGGAGAAGTGCAGGCTGAGCTGGAAGTCTCAGTGGCTAGTCTGAGCAAAAGGAGGCAGAGACTACTATTTCCAGAGGTGCACAGAGTCTGAAAGACTCAACACTTTGGGAGTTGTTGAAGGTCGAGCACGAGAAGTGTGCGCAAAATCCCTGAAAGAACCAGAGTTGACAAGCTTAGGAGGGATAGTTCCTTCGTGATACTGTGGAGAAGGGCCCAGGGGAAGGTTCAAACAGGAAGGAGCTTTAGAGCGGAAGAAATCCTTAAGGGGGAGGAATCGACAGCCAGGTCTCGCAGAGGAGCCTCGCGAAGTCCCGTCGACCGTCAGATCTTAGAGAAGTTGCGCGGGATTTAGCCCTTAGGCGCAGGAAGGAAACAAGGGCCATCAGAATTCGGCTTATCGGGGCTTGCGGAGGTAGGAGTTTCATACTTGTTGAAATTGCGATTAGCGATTTCCCGACGCAGCTGGAGCCGTTGATCACTACGGGGACATGTGGCACGAGATCCTGGGAAGNGTTCAGGGTTCAGAGATTTGTGGTGCTAGTGAACTACGACTTCGTATATGCCGATTTCCCGATAGGGAAATCTCTGACAGGAACGGAAAGCGTTGACATTCAGGCCCATTGGGTTTCGGGGTTTGGGTAGCACGAGAACCGTACCCACAAGTTTCGCGATAACATGAAACCCGATTTCCCGACAAGGTAAAGGGGAGATCGCAAGGAAGGAGAGTTCTGTGGGTATTGAGAACTTCCAACAGGAGGTTGAAGAGTAGTTTGACTCTTTGGGCCCGGGAAGAAGAAGGTCCTGGTGAGCGTGGACGTGCCTTAGGAGGGCGTCTGCATCATTTGTACAACAAAAGCCATGGTTTTTTAGACCCATCACTGTTCAGGACACTTATTGTTGTCATTATCATGTGGAATTTGAGTTATATTGTGACACTTTTCTTGATTTTGGTAAAAATTTATGGCCAAGTTCACCTCCTCCTTCCACATTCCGTGCTTTTATATATGAAATTCTATGTGAAAGAGAAGGTAATGAATTATTTTACCAAAAAAATGTGTTGGTGGAAAGAAATGTGATCATTGTGAAAATCTAAGTTTGTTTCACTCAAAGTATCCGATTGATATGAATGATCAATCCTTTTCTAATATAACAATCAATTGGAAGAGATATGAATATATCAAGAACATGACTCCACATTCTTCAAATGCTATTTCCAAAAGGATTGATTTTAAAGTATATAACATATGTGTGATAGATTTTTTGAAGAAGTTTGAGGAAGAAATTTATAAATACACCAAGCATTCAAATAGAGCTTGATGGAAATACCTACAATTCAAACAATCTCGTGAAGTGTTTCCACCAAGGACAATTTTTTCTGTAGTTGATTTTGCAAAGAATTCACATTTGCTGCACAAAAATAAATATAGAGTGAATATTATCATTCTGATCAAGTCACTATATTTGTCCACGTTCTATATAGACATGCTCAACAGAGTGTTGATAACATAGAAAAAACCAATGAGAATCAACATGTTATTAAAGAATATCACTTTTATATAAGTGATAATCGAGCACACGATACAAATTATGTACAACATTGTTTTGATAAATTTTATAATTCATTGAAAGAAAGTGGGATCGGATTCAATCGACATTGGATATGGTCAGATGGATGTGCAGGTCAGTTCAAATCTTAACGATCATTATATTGGTTGTGTCATCTTCACAAGAAATCAAACATTACACATTGTTGGAATTTCTTTGAGACTGGTCATGGAAAAGGAGAGACCGACGGTGCAATTGCATGTGTAAAATGAGCACTTAGAAGGTATCATATGAACCTTGATGCCAATTGATTTGAATTTTCTGATCAAGTTGTTGAATGGTGCAAACTAACGCTAAGCCATGAAAATAATCCATCAAGGGATGTGTGCAGGTGTGTGTATATATACATGTTACACATGTACACATGATATTTTTGTTCACATGTTCAAATTTATATGATCTTCAATCACGTTCTTGATAGATTTCAAGTTAACCAGTTCTTGTCTTGTGCAGATTTTTTTGGTATGTTGGAAACCAAGATGTAAATAGATCAATCCCATATGAGGTTGGGACAATATATGGGATGTGAAAAGTGCATTCAGTTAAAACAAAATGCTATCAAAATGTGTTTGCATTTGATAGAAGAAATGAAGCTTGTTTTTGAAAAGTTTGCATAGAGGACAGAGAATCCAAAGAGATTTGCGAAAATGAAAATGCAGAATATGTTAAAACTTAGAGACATACTGAACTTAATATAAAAGGGAAAATTCCACTTGCAATATCACAGGAGATGGAATCAAGTGAAACTATAGTGTCAGTTGATGGCGATAGAGTTTGTGATCTTGTTAGAGAAGGTAATTTATGTTTCAATTGTTTGAAAATATATTTGTTAAATATTTGAAAAACTTGTAGATGTACTTGTAATTTGGATATATAAAATTTATATATAGTAGATGAGTTTAAAGGCATGTGCATGTGTGTTAATCTAATGAGAATTGCTTGTTGGAACATATCGAATTATTTGCAGGAGATGTCTTTGTCGTGGTTGCACCTGTAGGCAACAATGAAAACGTGAAATATTATTTGATGTGATGTACAGAAGGAAATATGAGGTTAATAGAAGATTTCTATGATAACGGTTTTATATATGAAAGAGGATCCATCGTATTGAAAGACTATTTTTTTCAAGAAACCCATCAAACTAATAGTCATGTTCACTTTTAAGACTATCAGTCGGATGTCATAAGTTATCAATATAGTCATTTGGTATGTGCAGTGCGCATAAATTTAATAGAGGTTCAATCAAGGAAAAAAACAAAATTTAGAAAATGAAAAATGTCAAAAGCCAATCATGAAGTGATAATTGAAGATGATACACCATTATGATTTCTTTAAACAAGTGACATACATTCCAGAATTTTTTATTTTGCATTGAAAGTATAGGTATTTATGGATATATAGGATTATGGAATCATTTGGTTTATTTTACTTTCATGGTCCATTCAAATAAGGAACTATATTTTTGATGAATTATAAAGTTTACCTAGATTTATTTACAATTTCGTTCATAAAACTAGATCTAAGTTAGTCAATTCAAAATTATTAAATATCTGGGTCCCCATATGTCCTCTAGACCACTTAAGGGATGAGATAACATGCTCTGTATTTTCTAGTCATGCCCCGAATTTGATCTTATTGGTTTTTAATACCATGTTCTTTCAAGTAAGGTGAGTTTTAATGAAATGTTTGTCATGTACTTCTTTATTAAACACAATTTTGCACATAAAACTAGATCTCAATTATAATTTATGTATGTGTTTAAAGGGTTTATATAGTCTCATATAAAGGGTCGCATATCCCACACAATTATAAACTTGTACATAATTTTAATGAATATTTAGCCAAAAAAGAAAGATAACCATGAAGTATAATCCCTACTTACAACAATTCGAAGTACCAATCACCTATAAAATGACTATCTATATAAAATGAAGCAATTGATCATCATTGTCATTATCCCACCACATGATAGAGAGAACATCATACTTGGGTGTTGTATATATTGTATTAAATACAATGCAATCA
>JASDQU010105780.1:121254-131677 GCA_032191745.1 Picea mariana
TTTGTTGAACATTTTTTCAAGGTGAAAAATTACTTGAACATTATTTTCAAGGTGAAGGATTTGTTGAGCATTTTTTCAAGGTGAAGACTTACTTGAACATTATTTTCAAGGTGAAGGCTTTCATAAGAAATTTCTTATTATATCAAAGAGAATTCTTTTGAGAGTAATTTTTTTTCAACATTTATTATAAAATTCTTGATATTATTTTTGAATAATTTTTGTGACAATGGAGTTTTTCTTGATCTCTTATGCAATGTTGATTTTTTAAAATTTTTTTACAGATAACTATACTCATGGGCAACAAAAGTTTTCACAAGAGAAAATTTGATCACACTCGAGATGAAACTTGCCATAACGAACAAAGAAAAGAGCATTATTGGAGAAAGAAACGAGAACGTGAAAATATTGAAGAAAGAAACGATGATGATGATGTAAATAGAGATTTTCAACAAGAAGTCCAAGCAGGTATGCATGTATATAATTCATTTATTTAAATTATTGTTTTAAATATAATTGATTGTAATTTGGATTTGATGTTTTTCAAAAAACAGAAATAGATTTGCCTCATAACGTCGATGAAGTCGTTGAAACTGAAATTGAAGCAGAGGTCAAATCACATATAGGTATGTACATAAATCTAGATAATATAAGATGAACACTTGTATATAGTTTAGTGAATTTATGCTTGGGTTTCATTTTTTAATATAAACTTTAAATTGAAATATGCAGGAGAATCTATCAACATTGATGATGAAATATTAAAAAATGCTGATACTGACAAATTTGGGAAGAAAGAAGCTAACCATTATATAAGATATTGTGTTAATAATATGTATAATAATTTTTTCAAAGATGAATCAGTAACAATACACGATCAACTTTTACTTTGTCTAATAAAGTCAAGAAAGTTAAAAGAAGCTACATCATTATTGGGTATTCAAAATTTGAAAAAAGATACAAAGGTGAAACAAAATGTCTTTGTCAATATAATTAGTGTATTAAAATCATTTGGAAAATCTCGAAAAAAAGATGCCACTATTCCACGTAGAGTGATACAAACAACAATTGTTTCATCTAGCAATATAAAAGATCGTTTGACAGAACACATGGACAAAGCGATGAGAACCTCAAGAAAAACATTGTATAAATATAGAAAATTTCGATTGCAAATAGATGAAAATGATGAAATTACTTGTTCAACAGATATTTCTAGACAACCCTACAAAGATAGACTTGTAGAAAATGTTAAAGAATCAACCTGTAGTTTTTGATTGACAAAATCTCGTTTTTCACCACATACAAGGGATGTGTTGTGACGAAGAATAGCATGAAAACAATATGAAGAACATCCAAAACATATATTGTCAATGAAACAAATACAAATTTTCAATAAGTTCAAAGAAGAGAACAAAGAAGTTCAAATTTCCATCAATACGATTGTACAACAAAAACCATGGTTTGTTAGACCCATCACTGTTCAGGACACTTGTTGTTGTCATTATCATGTGGAATTTGAGTTATATTGTGACACTTTTCTTGATTTTGGTAAAAATTTATGGCCAAGTTCACCTCCTCCTTCCACATTCCGTGCTTTTATATCTGAAATTCTATGTGAAAGAGAAGGTGATGAATTATTTTACCAAAAAAATGTGTTGGTGGAAAGAAATGTGATCATTGTGAAAATCTAAGTTTGTTTCACTCAAAGTATCCTATTGATATGAATGATCAATCCTTTTCTAATATAACAATCGATTGGAAGAGATATGAATATATCAAGAACATGACTCCACATTCTTCAAATGCTATTTTCAAAAGGATTGATTTTAAAGTATATAACATATGTGTGATAGATTTTTTGAAGAAGTTTGAGGAAGAAATTTATAAATACACCAAGCATTCAAATAGAGCTTGATGGAAATACCTACAATCAAACAATCTCGTGAAGTGTTTCCACCAGGGACAATTTTGTCTGTAGTTGATTTTGCAAAGAATTCACATTTGTTGCACAAAAAGAAATACAGAGTGAATATTATCATTCTGATCAAGTCACTATATTTGTCCACATTCTATATAGACAAGCTCAACAGAGTGTTGATAACATAGAAAACACCAATGAGAATCAACATGTTATTAAAGAATATCACTTTTATATAAGTGATAATCGAGCACATGATACACATTATGTACAACATTGTTTTGATAAATTTTATAATTTATTGAAAGAAAGTGGGATTGGATTCGATTGACATTGGATATGGTCAGATGGATGTGCAGGTCAGTTCAAATCTTAATGATCATTCTATTGGTTGTGTTGTCTTCACAAGAAATCAAACATTACACATTGTTGAAATTTCTTTGAGACTGGTCATGGAAAAGGAGACAACGACGATGCAATTTCATGTGTAAAATGAGCACTTTGAAGGTATCATATGAACCCTGATGCCAATTGATTTGAATTTGCTGATCAATTTGTTGAATGGTGCAAACTGACGCTAATCCATGAAAATAATCCGTTAAGGGATGTGTGCAGGTGTGTGTATATATACATGTTACACATGTACACATGATATTTTTGTTCACATGTTCAAATTTATATGATCTTCAATCACGTTCTTGATAGATTTCAAGTTAACCAGTTCTTGTCTTGTGCAGGTTTTTTTGGTATGTTGGAAACCAAGATGTAAATAGATCAATCCCATATGAGGTTAGTACAATATATGGGACGTGAAAAGTGCATTCAGTTCAAACAAAACGCTTTCAAAATGTGTTTGCATTTGATAGAAGAAATGAATCTTGTTTTTGAAAAGTTTGCATAGAGGACACAGAATCCAGAGAGATTTGCGAAAATGAAAACACAGAATATGTTAAAGCTTGGAGACATACTGAACTTAATATAAAAGGGAAAATTCCACTTGCAATATCACAGGAGATGGAATCAAGTGAAACTATAGTGTCAGTTGATGGCGATAGAGTTTTTGATCTTGTTAGAGAAGGTAATTTATGTTTCAATGGTTTGAAAATATATTTGTTAAATATTTGAAAAACTTGTAGATGTACTTGTAATTTGGATATATACAATTTATATATAGTATATGAGTTTAAAGGCATGTGCATGTGTGTTAATCTAACGAGAATTGCTTGTTGAAACATATTGAATTATTTGCAGGAGATGTCTTTGTCGTGGTTGCACCTGTAGACAACACTGAAAACGTGAAATATTATTTGATGTGATGTACAGAAGGAAATATGAGTTTATTAGAAGATTTTTATGATAACGGTTTTATATACGAAAGAGGATTCATCGTATTGAAAGACTATTTTTTTCAAGAAACCCATCAAACTGATAGTCATGCTCACTTTTAAGACTATCAGTCGGATGTCATAAGTTATCAATATAGTCATTTGGTATGTGCAGTGCGCATAAATTTAATAGAGGTTCAATCAAGGAAAAAAACAAAATTTAGAAAATGAAAAATGTCAAAAGCCGATCATGAACTGATAATTGAAGATGATACACCATTATGATTTCTTTAAACAAGTGACATACATTCCAGAATTTTTTATTTTGCATTGAAAGTACAGGTATTTATGGATATATAGGATTATGGAATCATTTGGTTTATTTTACTTTCATGGTCCATTCAAATAAGGAACTATATTTTTGATGAATTATAAAGTTTACCGAGATTTATTTACAATTTTGTTCATAAAACTAGATCTAAATTGGTCAATTCAAAATTATTAAATATCCGGGTCCCCATATGTCCTCCGGACCACTTAAGGGATGAGATAACATGCTCTGTATTTTCTAGTCATGTCCCAAATTTGATCTTATTGGTTTTTAATACCATGTTCTTTCGAGTAAGGTGAGTTTTAATGAAATGTTTGTCATGTACTTCTTTATTAAACACAATTTTGCACATAGAACTAGATCTCAATTATAATTTATGTTTGTGTTTAAAGGGTTTATATAGTCTCATATAAAGGGTCGCATATCCCACTCAATTATAAAATTGTACATAATTTTAATGAATATTTAGCCAAAAAAGAAAGATAACCATGAAGTATAATCCCTACTTACAACAATTCGAAGTACCAATCACCTATAAAATGACTATCTATATAAAATGAAGCAATTGATCAGCATTGTCATCATCCCACCACATGATAGAGAGAACATCATGCTTGGGTGTTGTATATATTGTATTAAATACAATGCAATCATTATGATATACACAAGACATAGCCCATAAATATGGTGCATATACAATATTGAGTTCAACATTTTCAAAAACTTGTGTATTAGGCAAGGATTAGAAGCAAAGAGTTTTATGCTTAATATATTATTCCTTTGTATATAAAAAATACCATTTTGGAATATAAAATATATATAGAATATAACATAAAGTTATCACATCCAATGAGTGAATGAGGTACATGCACTTCTTAGTTGTTTATGATCCTTGTCTAATTATTTATCTTTGAACATCCCAAGCCACCTTATATATGATCCGAGCAAGTCCCTCTTGGAAGTAACTAGTAAGTAAGATGAATTATTTTTCTTTAAAATTGAAGCATTGTATGACTATATTATTTTAACACTTCTATGAGCTAGTTTTAGTGAAATAATGAAGACCTCTTAGAACTATCTTCAAACAAAAGGGGATCTAGATATCCATTGGTTCAAAAACATGTACCTTAGGAGATTCCATTGGAATAGATTGTTAGGGCTTATTTAAATATGTTGATAGATTATTATCTCAAACCAACATTACCAAAATATTTGTGTTTGGATATGCCACTAAATTGGGTGATATAGTATGATTACATAGCTTCATTTAATATATGTCCATTTAATTAAAAAAAAAGCATATGAAACATGACACATAACTTAACCAATGTTTGACACAATGTATTTCATTATAGTTAATTCTAGAAGTTGTTGAATATATATATATATATATAAAGAGTAGTCTTGTGTAAGATGAAAGTTATGTTGTATCTTGAAAGACCACTATTTTCATAGTGTTGTTGTCTTTGTAGCTAGTTTACCTCCTTTGCAAATTATCTCTTACCATTTCATGATTTATTTTCTAGAGACAATTTATTTTCTATTTTTTCTATAAAATTAGAAGTACTTTTATATTGAAAATTGAAAGTTGTCTCGAGGCAAGCCACAAAAGGTAGTTGGTAAGGTGCATTGATTAATGAAGTATCGACAAATCCTCATGGTCTTGTCACCCTTGAAAGATGTTTGTAAAATGAATTCAGTATAGTTGCACATGATATATGATTTTTCAAAATTAATCTTGACCCTTTAGATATCATATATTTCAAAATTATATAATATTTTCAAATTAAACCCTTTAATTTATATTGAAATAAATCATTGTTAATTTCAACACACTATCATAGAACATAAACTATTCTTTCACCATCATAAACAATATAAGAGAAATCAAAGATCAAACAATAAATTGATATTTTGAGTTCAAAAAATATCATATATATATATATATATACTTAAAGTTCGCATAGTTATAGTAGCTACATAACCAAATACATAGGTTACAAAGGCATTTTAGGCTAATAAAAAATACTAAGAGGCAATTAACATTTAACTCCAAAATTCAACTCTAAGACATCGTTGAGATAGATCTCTTCATACTTGAAGAAGAAGAAAAAAAAAAACATCTCTCAATTTTAAAATTTAAACATTTTTAATACAATATATCTACAAATTTCAAATAAAATGTACACACACCATTTTAGATAAATAAAACAAACTGTGATTAAAGACAAATTGACATACCAAAGGTGTTGAATTTTCATCTTCAAACATCCATGCTCTTTTTCCACCAAGAATGTAAACATCACTGTAAAAATAAAAATAAAAACCAATAACACATATTAGCATATACTTTATTAGCAAATATTTAAAAGATATTTAACTTTATTAAATAAGAAATGAGAAAGAATAACATACTGAAGCATATCATCAAGAATAATATAACCATGTGAGCAAGAATGACATACCTAACATGAGTTCCACAGATCTAATATTATTTCTCTCTTTTTATTATATTTTTTTGGCATTTGTTTTTAACCAAACTTACATCACGATGTTCCCAAACTTCCAAAATAATTAATCTCCATATTAAGCCATTCTTTGCATAAATCTTTGATTTTATTTTATAACCAAATGCTCTTTCAAAATTGCCTACATGATCTAAACAAAGTAAGATCATATCTAACATATTTTTAAAGAGAAAAATTGTGTACTTGGTAACCAATTTTAGTGTTCGGAGTTAGATAATATCCTGAAAATGAATTGACTTGTGTATGAACAAAGTTCACAAATCTCTATATTAAGCCATTCTTCCAAGAAAATACTTATATCATATTTCTGCCGTGGAATACATGTTCTCATATAATCAAATGCTCTTTCAAATTAAATGACTTGCAAATCTCCATATTAAGCCATTCTTCCAAGAAAATACTTCTATCTATGAAAGTTCACAAATCTCCATATTAAAATCCATTCTTCCAAGAAAATATTTATCTCCTCTTTCTATAGTGGATTAGAGGTTCTCATATAATCAAATGCTCTTTCAAAACTGCCTATACATCATGATCTAAATATAAATACTTGACCATATATACAGACATATTTTTAAAGATAAATGTTGGTGTGAGATTGATAAGCAATTATTGTTCAAAGTTTCTCAATACCACAATAACGAATTCAGTTAGATGTACATGCAAAAAACACAAATTTTGACATATATTAAGTCATTCGTCAACAACCATAAATCTTTCATCTTTCTACATGGGATGTATTCATATTACATATAATCAAATGCTCTTTGAAATATTCCTGCATCATTATCTAAACATAAGTGAGATCATGCACGTACATAGCTTATTTGTAAATCTACAAATGTTGGTTTGTGATTAGTAAGAAATTAGTTAAGAGTTTGACAATACTCCAAGAAGGAATTCACTTCGTTGTATGCAGAAAACACAAATATCCATATTACGCCATTCTTGGACAAGAAGGAAAGGAATGCAATTGAAGAAAATTTAGAATCTTCCCCTTTTCTGATGTGGGATAGAGTCTTTTCTTAGATAATCAAGTGCTCAAGTTCAAAATTTTCTGCATCATGATCTAAAGTTTAAACATAAATAATATCATGAATAAGATCATGTAATCATATTTTAAAATCTAGAATAGTTCTAGTTCACTCTCATAATCTAATATTAAATAAGATCGATATCTGGCATATTGTTAAATCCAAGTGAATTTAGAATCTTCCCTCTTTCTGATGTGGGATCTATATTCTGTTCTCATATAATCAAATGCTAGATTTCAAAATTATGTCTGCATCATGATCTAAACATAAATAAGATTGAATGTACCATTTTAGAATATGATAAACTTATATAGGAGTTCTATATATTTCAAAATTATTGATCAAAGCGTTAGAAAGTTATATAGACACTAGTTGAGTAACCCTTCTATGAATAGAAAAGGATTAATTAAAAAGTTGATCAAACAAAACTTCAATTTTGTTACAAGTTCATATTTCAACTACTGCAAAACTTCAATATTGCATCATTCAAAAGGGAAAAAATTAGAACATAAGTTTTGCATCATGTGCAATCTGTATTGCAACTAAAAAAATTGAAAAAAGTAAAAACATTAAATAAGCATACTCAACACAAATAAGCTTCAACATATATATATATATATATATATATATATATATATATATATATATATATATATAAGGCCCAACATAAAAACAAACTATAGCTCACAAATGTGCAATGTACATACATTTAATCATCATCATGAATAGATACATCCTTCTTACGTATGGATGCCTCCTCCTCAATCTGAATCTCCCACATTCTCTTCAAGAACAATCTCATGCACTCACTTCTCCACATTTCCCTATAACACATTTCAAATTTGTACATTTGAAAATTAAAATTAAATGATTTTAACACATTAAAACTACTTTTTCACATTTCCCTATAACACATTTCAAATTTGTACATTTGAAAATTAAAATTAAATTATTTTAACACATTAAATTGTAGTTTTAAATTTTGAAACATGTAATACCTGTGATGTGCCAACCTGAATATCATCAACCACACAAGAGGATGGAATTCCCATGGTCGTTTGAATCATGGTCTTACCCACTATACCCTAAGATTCAATAAATTATATATTGTAATACATTTTTTTTTTAAATTAATAATTTAAATGACATTGCAATTTTCATATATAACTAAATTTGTTTTCAACATGCAATTATACCTCTGAACTCCCACCCTCTTCAAACTCTCCCAATGAGAATTGAGACAAGCATACCCAAGTAGTGGGAGACAAAACAGGAATCTGTGAACAACACAACTAATAATTTTAGAGTTTAATGTGTTCACATTAATACAAAAACATAAATTTCATGTATGTTGATTATTCAACAAGCTATGAAGATTGGACAACTAAATTGCTCATATGTGGATATTTTTAAACACATACCTGATTCAACCCATCCAAATTTAAACTTGATGAATCAAGTTCCCTATTTACTAGATATTCATTTAACATATGACCAAACTACAATTAATTACGATAAAAACTCAATTATTTATAAAGATACAATGATATGTATCTAGATCTAGAACTATGAGAAAACTATCCTCAAATGCATGAAAAATTACTAACTGTAACACATACCAATCTGGTGTTTGGTTCATCATTCTGAATTAACTACTTCCAACCATTATAATTTCTTTTTGCATACTCCCGTATATATTCTATGGACATGGAATATATCTCCTCATCTATTTTATAAACAAAATTGACTGGAGAATTGGCTTTATCTCTATGATGGTTCGAACCAACATCAACAACATAAAAAATTGATTCTAAATTTTCTCTGATTGCATTCTTGGCCTCCTTGCCAACATTACATGTAGCTCGCATCTCTAAATGTGAGGAAAATGCCCATGTTGGATGAGATACCAAAGGTCGTGGAGGCCTTTGCAATTCTTCATTTTGATATGTCCCTTTCTAATCACATGTTTGTCCTTTACCAACCCCATAATAACTGGACATTAGGCCGGTATAATCAAGGTGCATGCCCATGAAAAAATCTACATAAATGAGTCTAGCAAAGTAATTTGGAACCTCATTATTCCACAGAAACTTCCCATATGCTGCTAAAAATATATTATAAAGATGTCCTGCTATGTTGGGGTGCTTAATATAATTCACCTTTAACATCTTTTGCATTGGCCCCTCTTTGAAATTGAACATAGAAATTGCATCTTCTTTTGAAACTCTACTTTTTACTACTTCCCATTTATTGAGGCCCATCATCTATGATTTTTGTCTCCTCATCAAATCGATAAAACTATTAGTCGTTGGCCCCATCTTTTGATATGCATCCATAAAGTTCTACAATGAATGCAAAACAATCTCCAAGCTTTGCGTACGTAGTGTGTAATTATTCTATGATAACAATATCATAAGGCAATAATTATCAGATATGAAAATCATAAAATTCAACATCGTATCAAAACATACCTAGGGTTGAAAGAAAATCAACATGATATCAGAGCTAGTATAAGTCTTTTCCAGAGCTAGTTAAAAGATTTTAGTGCCAGATATTTCAGATTTCTTTTTTTTAAAGTTACAGTTGTGGTCGTGAGCGACCTGTGAACACATAGTGACCAAAGTTGTGGTCACAATGATCTTGTGCACAAAGAGAGACCATAATCGTGCTCGCGAGCAGACTGTGCACACAAGGTGACCAGATTCCCTTTGGTCACAAATTTCCAAATTACGAAGCGCGATCTCCTTAAGGATGAGATCAAGAGAGTCTCACATGTAGATCGATAGTGAGGAGTAAGACGCTTCGAAGGATAAGGGTACATATATCTCTTTCCCAGTTGTTCATCCACTTGACTATCAGGAGGATTTAGTAGAGTTAGTATGGCTTCGTGACACCTTGCAGGATGCAGAGAGGCATGCAAATCCCAGTGGTATTTTCAGGGAGAGAAAACGACCTCAGAGGTTCTAGAGTTATAAGGCATTGATCAATCACATCATTGATTCTGAACCTTCTAGTTATGAGGAGGAAACAAGCCAACATGTTTTGAAGGATGCCATGATGGAAGATTGTCAGTCCATCATGGAGAATAATGTGTGGGAGATTGTGCCGATACATGAGGGTGCTAAGAACCAATACCAGATCTGAAGATATAATTCACACAATTACTGAATACACAATAGATCCACAAAGCAAGATAGAAGAAACCACACTTTATTATTACCAAACCCTTGAGGTAGGGAAACACCATACAATGGATCCTATTATGGAAGGGATCCTCTCCTGTTCACTTG
>JASDQU010105780.1:139228-154072 GCA_032191745.1 Picea mariana
AATTTAGAATCTTCCCTCTTTCTGATGTGGGATCTATATTCTGTTCTCATATAATCAAATGCTAGATTTCAAAATTATGTCTGCATCATGATCTAAACATAAATAAGATTGAATGTACCATTTTAGAATATGATAAACTTATATAGGAGTTCTATATATTTCAAAATTATTGATCGAAGTGTTAGAAAGTTATATAGACACTAGTTGAGTAACCCTTCTATGAATAAAAAAGGCTTAATTAAAAAGTTGATCAAACAAAACTTCAATTTTGTTACAAGTTCATATTTCAACTACTGCAAAACTTCAATATTGCATCATTCAAAAGGGAAAAAATTAGAACATAAGTTTTGCATCATGTGCAATCTGTATTGTAACTAAAAAAATTGAAAAAATTAAAAACAATGAATAAGCATATTCAACACAAATAAGCTTCAACACATACATATAAAAGGCCCAACATAAAAACAAACTAAAACTCACAAATGTGCAATGTACATACATTTAATCATCATCATGAATAGACACATCCTTCTTAGGTATGGATGGCTCTTCCTCAATCCAAATCTCCCACATTCTCTTCAAAAATAGTCTCATGCACTCACTTCTCCACATTTCCGTATAACAGATTTCAAATTTGTACATTTGAAAATTAAAATTAAATGATTCTAACACATTAAAACTACTTCTCCACATTTCCCTATAACACATTTCAAATTTATCCATTTGAAAATTAAAATTAAATTATTTTAACACATTAAATTGTAGTTTTAAATTTTGAAACATGTAATACCTGTGATGTGCCAACCTGAATATCATCAACCACACAAGAGGATGGAATTCCAATGGTCATTTGAATCACGGTCTTACCCACTATACCCTAAGATTCAATAAATTATATATTTTAATACATTTTTCTTTTAAATTAATAATTTAAATGACATTGCAATTTTCATATATAACTAAATTTGTTTTCAACATGTAATTATACCTATGAACTCCCACCCTCTTCAAACTCTCCCAATGAGAATTGAGACAAGCATACCCAAGTAGTGGGAGACAAAATATGAATATGTGAACAACACAACTAATAATTTTAGAGTTTAATGTGTTCACATTACTACAAAAACATAAATTTAATGTATGTTGATTATTCAACAAGCTATGAAGATTGGACAACTAAATTGCTCATATATGGATATTTTTAAACACATACCTGATTCAACCAATGCAAATTTAAACTTGATGAATTAAGTCCCCTATTTACTAGATATTCATTTAACATATGACCAAACTGCAATTAATTATGATAACATCTCAATTATTTATAAAGATACAATGATATGTATCTAGATCTAGAACTACAAGAAAACTATTCTCAAATGCATGAAAAATTACTAACTGTAGCACATACCAATCTGGTGTTTGGTTCATCATTCTGAATTAAATCCTTCCAACCATTACAATTTTTTTTGCATACTCCCATATATATTCTATGGACATGGAATCTATCTCCTCGTCTATTTTGTAAACAAAATTGACTGGAGAATTGGCTTAAGCTCTCTGATGGTTCAAACCAACATCAACAACATAAAAAAATGACTCTAAATTTTCTCTGATTGCATTCATGGCCTCCTTGCCAACATTACATGTAGCTCACATATCTAAATGTGAGGAAAATGCCCCTGTTGGATGAGATACCAAAGGTTGTGGAGGCCTCTACAATTCTTCATTTTGATATGTCCATTTCCAATCATATGTTTGTCCTTTACCAACCCCATAATAATTGGACGTTAGGACGGTATAATTAGGGTGCATGCCCATGAAAAACTCTGCATAAATGAGTCTAACAAAGTAATTTGGAACCTCATTATTCCATGGAAACTTCCCATATGCTGCCAAAAATATATTATAAAGATGTCCTGCTATGTTGGGGTGCTTAAAATATTTCACCTTTAACATCTTTTGCTTTGGCTCCTCTTTGAAATTGAACATAGAAATTGCATCTTCTTTTGAAACTCTACTTTTTACTACTTCCCATTTATCGAGGCCCATCACCTTTGATTTTTGTCTCCTCATCAATTCGATAAAACTATCAATCGTTGGCCCCATCTTTTGATATGAATCCATAAAGTTCTACAATGAATGCAAAACAATCTCCAAGCTTTGCGTACTCACTCGAGGGAGATCCAAACACCTTAAATCATTTTGCAGCACTCTTTTAACACATGATCATCATTCGAGGGTCATTTCTTCAACATACCCTTCCCAAGGAAGCTCATCACCAACATCTAAGGGATAGGTGGACACAGACGTGTAATCTTTTGTTTCTTGATAACACCCCCTAAATCCACCTTCACCCTCTTCGTCAACATTGGAATCTTCATGATAACCACTCTCTCTTTCATTATATTCTCTCGCATTAAATTGATCCTCTACACAAAGACACGTTTGAAACTAATTACAACATTTAAAAAAAACAAAAAACACAAAAAAATTTAAAACATAAACATATATAAAAAATAAACATAAATACACAAAAGAATACAAAATAAAAAAAAAAATTACCAAACATATTTTCTTGTCGTGCTGTATTCCCTACATTCTCTGGTGTTGAAGTATTAATGTGTAACCTATCTAAGAAAGCTACATCCATAGCACTATTTTGAGCACCTTGTCTGGATGATCTATTAATCGATTCATTTGATAATCTCCTTGCCTAAATAGACTTCCTTTGGTCACTAGCTTCCCCTCCCAAGCTGCCATGCCTTGTTGAGATATGGGTCTCCGATGTCCTTGATGTCTCATTCAAATAAGGGTTTCTTCTTCCTCCTTCATTGGATAGCCTAGAGTGTTTGCGAGGCATATTTGGAGACTCTTGTCTCGACATCTCGCATCGATAGATATCCTTTGAAAATCCATGAATGTGAAAGTTCATAAGTTATAGAAACATAACATGGAAATATAATATAAAACAACCGGAAGGACTTTAAGCATTTATAAAAACTTCAAAGCATCAGAGACATATATTGAAAAAACTAATAGCTATATGTGTGACTATGATGTTATATATAATGAACATGACAATATTTAAATATAAAAAAAATGTAACATGTAGAAGATAATCTATATCTATGTGTACATTGTTTTTATAATGTTTATGTTATTTTTTTAATTAAAAATGTTAACAAATCCAATGATGTGAAATGTACATATGACATTTGGGAACCTTAACATTTAAATTAATGTATTTTTCATATTAACGAGTATTATTGAATTTGTAGAGTATGTTTTAAACCTTGGAATCAGGACTTTGTCCCACTCTTAGGCCAAAGATTATGTTGGAGAGAACACTCGCATGGTCTAGGGCCCCATGTATGGTCCATTTTCCTAAGATCTCTCATGTAGGGCTCAATCCCTTAGTTTTGAACACCAAAGCATGTCAAGTTGGCTAACAAACCCATCCATGGTGTGTTAAATCTCATAAATTAAGCCCATGTCCATCCTTGGTGCATTAAATCTCATAAATTGAGCGCATGTCCAACTATCCAAAAAAATATTACTTCTAGAGACTCAATGTCATGGTCTAGAGACTTGTGAATGGGTAAGTTCCTTAGAAGTTTTGTATAGGGCCCAGATCCTATTTCTTTGGCTTTAGATCATGTCATAGGCTAGGATACTCTTCCATGGTACACCAAAATTTTGAACTGGACTCGTATTTCATTCTTGGAAAAAAGATACATATGGAGGAATTATGTTGTGTTCTAGGGACTTGCATGTGATCTGAAAGCCATAAAATAATTGTTCATGGCCTACTCCCCTGGATATCATCTTCAAACATTTTATTGGTCTCAAAGACATGTCCTCCATGTGACCAATCTTGGAACTAATTTTGCATCCCACTTTTAAGCCTAAGATTCCTGTTAGCACTAGAAGTCACTCATGGATTGCAACAGGAGTAAACCTGACACCCATCAGTTTTATATGTCATGATAATGAATGGGGGTGGTCGAATGGGTGCATACCCAGGAGAATATCATTTTAACTCAGAAAACTAGGCCAGGTATGCATGAGTAGGTGAGGTCCTGACCTAATTTCAGTCAGGAAGTTGAGCTTAAAATGAGTAGAGGGAAGACTTGGTGAGAAATATGAACAAGACTGCTATGGGAATCAAGCCTTCCAACAGATTGTAGAAGAAAAACAAGACGTTGAAAACGTGCCTAAGTGACACAGTTACAACAACACGGTGATCAAACCTACATCACAATGCCGCTGTAACAACTCGATTGGACCTTCCAGTTCCGAGTTACTTAGTGTAAGAAGGAAAAGATAACACAAGAAATTGACTTAAAACTGGTAAACATACTATCATGATCAAACATACATCACAACAACACAATCACCCCTGACTGGATCTTCCAATTCTGAGTGTCTTAAAGTAGTGTTTACAGAGAGATGGAAAGAGGTTGACTTTCATTAAATAGGAAATTTCACATACAAATACATAACCAGAAAAACCAATGCTTCATTAAACTTTTACAATCGGGAGTCTAGCTCAACCATTCACATTTACAAAAATGACAAAAATGTCTGTA
This sequence comes from Picea mariana, assembly GCA_032191745.1. Taxonomy (NCBI): domain Eukaryota; kingdom Viridiplantae; phylum Streptophyta; class Pinopsida; order Pinales; family Pinaceae; genus Picea; species Picea mariana. The sequence goes on from JASDQU010105780.1 coordinate 143,821, forward strand.
TATACTCCAAGCAGAACCACAACAGCAAGTTCAAGTCAATGCATTGAAGGCATTGCGTTTGCATGTTTCATGACAGACTGCGCATGCAGTCTCTAGTTAGTTGTGAACTTTGGTTAGACGCAATTGTGCTCCAGAAAGGGTCTGCACATGAGTTGACAAAATGCAGTCCTTTTCTGGACTTTCCGTTTATGGTGGAAACGATGTCCAACCACCATAAACTTCTTTAATAACTGCTTCATTGGGATTAGGTAAGGCCCTTGTCAACTCTACTTCTGAAGGACGTGGAGGTATTCTCATTCTGCCATCTGGAATTTCTTAGGGAGTTCATGACAAGGCTATTAAGGAAATGTGGGAACTGACGTGAAGACCAGAGAACATAACACGAAGAGGTGAATGGATGATGACCAGGGAGATGCGATTTGACAGCTTGGTGTGGAGACAAAATGAGAAGAGGCCATGTGGATGGATGTGGTAGAGGGAAAGTGGTCAGGAAAATGTGGGTGACAGAACTCATGGGCCCTGATATGTGAGAGTTAGGTGGAGGAGACACAGGGCTGAGAATAAGATGTGAGGGTACATGATTGACAAAGGGGGAAAAAATGTCGCTAGGATGGGTGACCTAGAGGAGGAGAAACAAGCATTGGAATATAATAGGGACGAAGAGAAAGGGACATGACACAGGAGTGAGTGGAGGACAGGTGCATGGTTGTGAATGGTGGGAGATGAATGGGGATGTGGCAGGTAGAAGGGAGTGGCGGAGTGGAAGACAGATGGCACCAGGAGGTGAGAGCGATAAGTGGTAAAAGGATTTAGGGGGTTCCAATTTCAAAACCACCCATGTCAGACCCCCCTCCCCCCCCAATTAAAGGCAGAATGACAAGGTCGGGGGGAGGGTCTGGAATGGAACCTGCCCCATAGATTTGAGCACTCCAATCTTAGCTTCTCAAACCTACGCGCCCTCATATCAGACCCCCCCCACCCATTAAAATAATAATGGTGGTGGGGGGGGTCCAGAATTAAACCTCGACCGTGGATCTAGACGTGCGAACTTTGGCCGTCCTGATCAGCCTGCCTTTTATAATAGCGCGCCTTCGCACCAAAACTTAGTATAAGTGGGTTTTTCAACCAACTTCTTGTCATTATTTTCGCCAAAACACCCCCTTACATGTTTATGTGATAACATTAGGCTCCATGGGGGATAGATTCCTCCCTGTGAGGCTCTAAGAAATTTTCTGCAGCATCAGTGCCTTGTTGTTGGGCTATGGAGTCATTTATTGAAACCAAAAAATGAATAGGAAAACAATATTTACAAAATCAAAGGATCCACTTAAGGCTCAAATAAAAAAAATCTTCAGAAAATGCCCATTCACAGGGCCACCAAAAATTTCATCGCCCTCCAAATCCTACAACCTGTAGGTATTGTTTAAAAACACTTTTGAGACTTTGAAGGGCCCAATCCAGAGGGCTTCAAACTTGTTATGTTTGCCTCTGTCCTACCTGGATGCATCCCATTTAAGCACTAGATCTCCCAGCGCAAATTCCTCCTTTCTTGCCTTTCTGTCAAAGGCCTACTTGATCTTCCGTTGATGATCATAAGCTCTGTCCACCACCTACTTTCTATTCTACTAGACCTCCACCAGCTGATGAATTCTCTTGATCATATCATTAGGCTCTCCTTGACACTCCTGAAAGATTTTTTCTACAATTAGAGCTAGCTGAGAGGGAAAAACAACTTATGTCCCATAAACAAGTTGGAAAGGGGAGATGCCTAGGGACCTGTTTGCTGTCACACAATCATCCCATAGAGAGAATTTGAGTTTTGAATCCCAGTCTTTCTTATTGTCTTCCAACGATATTTTAATGAGCTTGATCAGACTCTTGTTATAAGATTCTACCAGTCCATTTCCTTGGGGATAATAGGGAGTGGAGTAAATAAGTGAAATCCCAAGATGCTCATAGAACTTGATCAAAGGTTCAAACTTGAAGGATGCAACATTGTCAGTAATGATTCTGTCTAGACAACCAAACCTTGCTATGATATCCTCCAGGAAACTGATGATTACCTTCTGTGATACACTTCTGGTGGGGATGGCTTCTATCCATTTGGTGAAATAATATGTTGCAATTAGGATTCACTTGTGCTGACCAATTGAAGCAAGATGAATCCCCCCAATGAATTCCAATCTCCATTGCTGAAAGGGTGCTGATGCTACTACAGGCTTCAGAGGCAAGGATTTGAGTTGCTTCTTTCTTGAGAACTTTTGACACTTGATGCAGGATTTGATCTCTCTGTAGACATCAGTGAATAAAGTGGGCCAGTAGTACCTAGCCCTGAGAATTTTTTAGCTTGTGGTCTTCCAGAAATGATGTCCCCCACATAGGCTACTGTGAAAATCAAGCATAATTATTTGGGCCTCCTGTGGATCCAAGCATCTCATAAGCACTCCCAGGGGGTCTTTCCAATATAAGACCCAGTCAATAAGGCAATATATGATTTCTTTGATTTTTAAAGCTCTTTCCTTGCTCTTTTCTATTCCATCGGGAGGTTTTAATTCTTACAAAAAATATATAATGTCTCCATACCAGGTGCATTCTGCTAAAGGTAAGTTGTCCTGAGAGCCTTTGTGAGTCAACTCAGCCTGCTGATCAACAGAGTAATCATTAATGAAGTTAACCCCCAAGTCTCTACAATTGGATTAAGCCAATATCTTGGCTAAACCTTGACCTTTAACTATCTTGGTAGGTTTTATTTCGAGATCAAACTCAAGGATTTTGGAAATCCATTTTCTCCTCTTTCCATCTATGTCAGGATAAATAAGAATGTCCTTCACAGAAGTTGAAGGAACATATGCAATGACCTTTGAGTGCAAGACATAGACTCTGAAATCTTTGAGAGATTTCACTAAGGCATAGGCCTGCTTTTCCATAATGTCATACATGATCTCAACATCCCTTAAGGCTTTGCTGAAAAAGGAGATAGGCTGCTCAAGCCCTGCATCATTCTTATGTAATAGAAAAACAACCACTGTATCAAAGGAAGTGAAAGAAAAGATCAAGAAGTCCTTGGAATAATCAGGACTGATAAGCACATGTGCCTCAATCAATGCCTTTTTGATTTGATCAAAGGATTCCCTGGGTTCAAAAGTCCATTTTACTTCATTTCCCTTCTTGAGCATGGCTGTAATGTGCTTCACCAACTCAACAAAATTTGAAATAAACCTCCTTAGAAATTTAATCTTCCTCAGGAAAGACTGAACCTGTTTTCTGGATCTTGGGAGTGACAAGGCTTGGATCACCTCCACCCTACTAGGATCAATTCTCACTCCCTCAGTAGATACTACATGCCCCAATAACTTTCCCTCCTTCATGGAAAACAAATATTTTTTGGGATTTAAGGAAATACCAGACCTTCTACACTTCAAAAAGACCTTCTTCAGATGGCGACAATGTTCTTTATTAGATATGGAAAAGATTGTTATGTCATTCAGATAGATCACGACAAATATATCCTTTTCCCCAATGAAATCTATGTCCATGGCTCGCTGAAATGTTTCCTCTACATTCATCAATCCAAATGGCATTTTGGCATACATGAATGTGCCCCAAGGAGTGGTGAAGGTTGTTTTTTCTCTGTCCTCAGGCAGGACATATATTTGATTGTAGCCCCTAAAATCTGTCAATCATATATATCCTTGATGCACCAATTACCCTTGTAATATATGTTCCATCTTTGGTAAGGGGTAATTGTCCTTCTTTGAGCTCCTATTAAGATTTTTGAAATCGACACAAAGTCTGATTTCTCCACTTTTCTTTCTCACCGGGACCAAATTGGCCACCCATTCGGAATATCTCAAAGGGACTATGATTTGGGCATCCAACAACTTCTTTACTTCTCTCTCCATGACATGAAGCAACATAGGATTCATCTGTCTTAGCTTCTGCCTAAACGGCCTAGCTTCCTCTTTTAGGGGAATCTTATGCTTAATGAGAGCTATGTCATAAGTCTTGAGATTTTCATAGGTCTAAGTAAAAACATCAATTAATTCCCTCAATAGTTTAACATACTCAACCCTCTACTCTTTTGTCAAGATGCTTGAAAATATGACAAACTTTGTCTCTTCCTCTGTGCCGATGTTACACTCAGTTGTATCAACATTATCTTTTGACATGTTACATCATTTTTATCAAAAATCCTTTCCAAAGGAACTAGTCCCTTTGGAATGTGATTTATAGGAAGCTGAACAATATGATGATCAAAAATCTTGTTCAGAATATTATCAGTATAAGGGTCGGCTTTAGAAGCAGGGTCTTGATCAATGTGCAATGCTGAAAACTCCTCAACAGTCTCTAGGAATTTTCTTTTTTCAAGATCATCCTCAAAAACCTTCCAATGCTTGACATTGTCAGGTATGGAGGGCTTGTATCTTACTTCTATATCATACCTGAGATTAGGTGGCAGAGGCACTCTGAAATTGCTCACTAAAGTAGTCAAGGAATCAGCCATGTTGTTCTCCTCTCTGGGGATGAATTAAATGTTGAAATCCAAGAAAACAATATCTATTAAATCCCACACTTCATTCCTATAAGATCTGAGCCTTGGATGCTTGGCTTAGTAAATATTTTTGACTTGTCTTACAACCAACTCAACATCTCCAAAGACAACTATTTCCTTGATTCCCATGTCCTTTGCAGACATCAAACCCAAAGTAAGAGCTACATACTCTACGACATTATTTGTAGCTTAAAACTCTAGTTTGTATGACAAATATATGGTCTCCTAAGCAGGGGAAACAAAAACTATTCCAGCACCAACACCATCTCTGGAAGAAGCTCCAACAAAGAACATTTTCCAAACACAAGTGATTGAGGGAGAAACTTCATGGGGGGGAATTGGTTTCTTTTTGATTTGAAGAGGTTCCTCAGGGGTATTGGTGAGCTGCAATAACTTGGATCCTAAATCAGTGTCCAGGGACTAGAGAGGCATACCTTGCAGCCACTATGGCATCCATTCTGTTTACAAGGAAATGATCACCTGGCATACGTATATTAGATGGAGAAGAAATAGGAGGAGAAGGAGTTCGAACAGGGGAAGACAGAACTGAGCTTGCAGGAGGAAAAGGAAATAGCAAAGGATTTGAAGAGAAGGCTACTGATCTAGAGGGAACAAAGGTTGGTGTGGGCACAACGGTAGCAATAATAAGAGGAGGAGGGATGGTAAAGCCTGGGGTAGGGAAATATTTTGAGTTCCTGGGTCTAGACTAGGATGCAGTGTTAGGGGAAATATGAGTGACAAATCTCTCTCCTTCTAATCCAAGACCAAGAGGGGAAATCTCAATAGGAACACTCCAAAAATTTAACAAACGAGAAACTCCAACAAAAGGTTTGATAGGAAAATGGGAAACAGATATCAGAGTTTCTAATAGAGGGCAATGAGAACTATCAGAAATACCTGGTTCAATAGTTGAATCTCCTTCTTGAAGGGATTTTCCCTTTCTGATAAGTTTCTCTAGATCTGCTTCAAGTGTTGTTAAGGGAAACTAAGGGGTAGAACTCGTATGCCTGCCTCTAGAAGCCACAACTGAAATAGTAGGTTCGCCACAGAGGAGTCATCACAATGGATTCACCAGGTGCATAGTAGCAATAATGTCTGGATATGATGCCTGATGCACCTTCAGAATTAGAGGCTCAATGTCGTTCAATCTCGGGGAAAATATTCAACTTCATCCCTAGCAGCAGCCCCAGACATGTTATCCAACAAGAGTAAGCCTGATACCCATCAATTTTATATGTCACAATAATGAATGGGGGTGGTCAAATGGGCACAGAACCAGGACAATATCATTTTAACTCAGAAAACTAGGCTAGGCATGCACGAGCAAGTGAGGTACTTATCCAACTTCACTCAAGAAGTTGAGCTAAAAATGAGCAGAGGGAAGACTTGGTGAGAAATATGAACAAGACTGCTATGGGAATCAGGCCTTCCAGTAGATTGTAGAAGAAAAACAAGGCACTGAAAACGTGCCTAAGTGACACAGTTAAAACAACACGGTGATCAAACCTACATCACAATGCCGCTGTAACAACTCAACTGGACCTTCCAATTCCTAGTTACTCAGTGTAAGAAGAAAAAGATAACATAGGAAACTGATTTAAAACTGGTAAAAATACTATCATGATCAAACGTACATCACAACAACACAATCACCGCCGAATGGATATTCTAATTTCGAGTGTCTTAAAGCAGTGTTTACAGAGAGATGGAAAGAGGATGACTTTAATTAAACAATAAATCTCACATACAAATACATAACCATGAAAACTAGTGCTTCATTAAACTTTTACAATCAGGAACCTAGCTCAACCATCCACATTTACAAAAATGAGAAAAATGCTTGTATATACTCCAAGCAGAACCACAACAGCAAGTTCGAGTCAATGCATTGAAGACATTACATCCGCATTTTTCTTGACAGACTGTGCATGCAGTCTCTAGTCAGTTGTGAACTTCGGTTAGACACAATCGCGCTCCAAAACGGGTCTACACATGAGTTGACAAACTGCATTCATTTTCTGGACTTTCCATTTATGGTGGAAATAATGTCCAACCACCATCAACTGCTTTAATAACTGCTTCATTGGGATTGGGTAAGGCCCTGGTCAACTCTGATTCTGAAATATGTGGAGGTCTTCTCATTTTGTCATCTGGAATTGCTTAGGGACTCCATGAAAAGACTAGCAAGGAGACGTGGTAGCCGACATGACAACCAGAGCACATAACACGAAGTGGTGAATGGACGATGACCAGGCAGAGGTGATTTGACAACTTGGTGTGGAGACGAAATGAGAAGAGGCCATGTGGACAGATCTGGCAGAGGGAAAGTGGTTTGGAAAATGCGGGTGACAGAACATGTGGGCCCTGAGATGTGAGAGTCAGGTGGAGGAGACACGGGGCTGAGAAGAAGACGTGGGGGTACGTGATTGACAAAGGGGAAACACACATCACTAGGATGGGTGACCTGGAGGAGGATAAACATGTGTTTTAAGATAAGAGGGACGAAGAGAAAGGGACAAGGCACAGGAGTGAGTGGAGGATAGGTGCACGGTTGTGAATGGTGGGAGAGGAACGTGGATGTGATAGGCAGAAGGGAGTGATAGAGTGGAAGATAGATGGTGCCAGAAGGTGAGAGCGGTAAGTGGTAAAAGGCTTTAGGGGGGGTCCACTTTCAAAGCCACCCATGTCGGACCCCCCCCCTACCTATTAAAGGAAGAACGATGGGGTGGAGGGGGTCCAGAATTGAACTTGCGTCATAGATTTGAGCACTCCAATCTGAGCCGCTCAAACCTGCGCGCCCTCATATCGGAACTCCCCCCCAACCCATTAAAAGAAGAATGGCTGGGGGGGGGGGTCCGGAATTAAACCTCGACCATGGATCTGGGCGTGCGAACTCTGACCGTCCTAATCAGCCTGCCTTTTAGAATAGTGCGCCTTCTCACCAAAACTCAGGATAAGTGGGTTTTTCAACCCACTTCTTGTCATTCTTTTCACCAAAACACCCCCTTACATGTTTATGTGATAAAAATTCCTACCAAAGTGAACTTGTTATGATATGGGCTCATATTCATGGAACAAATGAAATAATAGAAGAAAAAGGCAGGGCCTATGGCCTTGGTTTTTAACCTCACACCGTTTCTTAGAAATTATGTATAGTGCCAAAGCCATTAAATTTTATCCCATAATCATTTCTTGGGATAAAAGACCTTCCCATGATGTGACAATCCTTTTAATTAAAACCATTTTTCACTCCTAAATCAAAGATTATAACCAAAGGGCATGTCTCATGGTCTAACGCCACAATCATGGATGACATGCCTTACAATTAGCTCATTTATAGCCCAAGAAATTGGGTTTGTAGCATATATTGGATAAGGAGACTCATCGTTAGTGTACCAAACCATATGGCAATGCTTGTGTCCCACTCTTCAAGAATAATCAGGAAAATATAGTATGATACTAGGGATGGAGGGAAATAATGAGTAAACACTAATATGTTTTACTCATTATGTTAATCCCTAATATTGTCTCATTACCCCTTAATTGGGGCATATTACATTAGTAATTTTATTTTATTTATGTCGGCTTTATTCCATTAGTTGTAATTATACCTCCTAGTCTCCTATATATATATATCAAGGAGACATTTTCATTTGGAATCATCTTGTACTTGAACATTTAAGTGGGGTAAAAGGAGGTTTCCCCCTCAAAGAGGCTTATTATCTAAAATTATCTCTCTTTCAAGGCGTTGAGTACTTTTTCTGAGGTTTTTCTATGCTATATTGATATTTGGTGCTTAACATATGGTATCAGAGCTCAAGGTCTTGGGGTTTCACTGCTACATCTAAGACACCTTGGAATTTTTGCTATAATTTTTTTTCTACAATGTTTCAGAAGGAACATCTTGGAGGATATTTAGTAGATAGATCATGGTACGTTGGGTTACAATTTTATCTCCTAAGGCATTATAATTTCGGAGATACAACCTGTACAAGATAGGGTTCTGGAATCATCCTGAACTGAGTCATTGCGGAATTTTCGCTATAATTTTTTTTATGTAATGTTTCAGACCCTAAAATCCAGAGGATATTCACAGAAATTAGTAAGGTATCTATGGTAAAATGTCCAGCTTCTGGGTCATCTTAAATTTGTAGATACACCCTGTGGAAGATAGGGTATCTGACTAGTCTCAAGAAGGTGTTCCAGGTAAAACAATCATAACTTCTTTCTAGAGTATCCAAATTGCATGGGACCGGTTTCCTTGGATCATGTACAGTCTATAGCATTACTGGTACGAGTTTCAAAAATTTATATCAATCATTTTGTGCGGGGAATGCTATATAAGTGATATCTCTTGGAAAGGCCAAAAATCAACAAGTTGTGGGGAAGTTACCGTAAATTCCACTTGGCACATCCAATTTTGATCAGACCTATGGCATTGCAGAGAAGAAATATCACATAACTACATAAAACAAATTTTCATTCCCAAAAGGGCCGAAACTTGGGAGATACAATAGAAGAAAGATTTCCTAGCAAAACCACCTCAAAATCAAGGTTCAAAACTTATACTTGGCCAACATGCCACCCAAAATAAGCCTCCATACAATCCTACTTCTACACCAAATAAGCCTCCAGACAATCCTACTTGGACTCTTGATGAAGGTGAAGAAATGTGTAGGGACACAAATGATTTACAAAAGAAGATAGTAACAAGAGATGGAAGCTAAGTTGGAGGCAAAGATGGATGGTTTAAAAGAGGAGATCATGGAAGTATTGAAAAATTTCATAAGAGAGAAGACACCTGAAAGTGAAAATGCATCCCATGAAATTCATTATGAGGACACAAGGAAGGTGAATCAAGAATGGAGAAATTCCATCTTTGGTTTGAAGACCAACCACGTTCCTAAGATCGATATGAGGAAGTTTTATGGCAAGGACCCAATCACATGGATACTTTAGATGGAGCAATTCTTTGATCTACATAATGTGCCACATACACAAAAGGTACGAATTTCTTCTTTATATTTAGAGCCTAATCAATTTGTATGGTATCGATGGCTTTTTTCTTGCAAATCACTCGTCACTTGGAAAATTTTCACGGAAGAAATGATAGCACACTATGAGGATACAAGGAGCAANCACTTGATTGATGTATTCATAGGAACTTTAAAGGATAACATTCAACATTCGCCTTTGGGAACCCAAATCATTGGAGAATGCATTTAAGGTGGAAAGAAATGTTGAAAGTAAAAATATGGCTATGGCTACTAGAAGGACCAATCCTAACATATATAGAGAGAACAATGATCCTTCTTCTAAAACACCTCAACCTACAAGGTTGACACCTCAACAATTGGAGGAAAGAAAAACAAAAGGTTTATGCTTTAATTGTGACAACAAGTATAGTAAGGGACATAAGTGTGGTGAGAAGAAATTATTCTACATAGATTGTGAAGAGGACGAAGAACAAGAACAAGAACCATCTCAAGATGAAAATATAGAAGCAATTTCGTCTAAAGAGTTGACTCCCACGATATCGTGTAATGCATTGGATGGAATTAACACTCCTCAAACCCTCAAGATCAAAGGATACATCAAAAGAAAAAGGTAATAGTCCTAATTGATTCCGGCAGTACTCATAATTTCATTCACTATAAATTAGCCAAAGCTCTCAATTGCTTTGTATATCCAGCGCCAGAG
>JASDQU010105781.1:100884-117221 GCA_032191745.1 Picea mariana
TGATGCACAATCCCAATGTCCCATCTTTCTTCTTCACAAAAAATACTGGGGCACCCCAAGGTGATACACTTGGGCATATATACCCCTTCTTCAGAATCTCTTCAAGCTGCATTTGCAATTCCTTCAGCTCTGGTGTATTCATTCTGTAAGGATTCTTTGACATTAGAGCTGCTCAAGGCATTAGACTTATAGAGAAATCAATATCTCTCTTTGGAGGTAGTCCCAGTACATCCTTGAACACATCCCCAAAATCTTCCAGGACTGCATGGTTCTCCATAATTGGTACCTTCTCGTTATATGCTTCCTCCATATGGGATGCAAATATTTGGCAACCTTTCCTATAGCATTTCTTCAGCTGCATTGCTGAAATTTCTCTGATAGTAATTGCCCTGGGAATTCCTTGGATTGTTTTTCGATTTCCTTCCTCATCTAGGAAAGTGAATTCCTTGTTACGACAGTCTAATATGGCATGGTGTTGGTCCAACCAATCCATACCAATCAGACAGTCATATGATCCCAAAGGCAAGATGTTCAAATGTGCCTTGGTACTCAATCCATTCATGCCCATTGGACATGATTTAACCCACTCAACAACCTTTCTCTTAGCTCCTATAGCCATCTACATGCACCAGCCAAGATTTCACATGCTTTCTTCTTAGCAATTGCAACCTTTCCACTACCTTGGGATCTACATAACTATGACTAGCCCCTAAATCAATTAAAATAGTAAAGGCATGGTTATTGATCATACCTTCAACTTCAATCATGTGTGATAGAAACTCAACTTGCTTGTTGTCCAGGGCTTCATAGATCCTTGGTATTCTACTGCCCATGTCCTCCATTATTTATGCTTGTTGAACATTGTGTACAACTCTCACTTTATCACTTTTGTGAGGGAAATCTCTATGCTTGTGGTCCCCTTTACAACCCCAACATTGCATAGGTGGTTGTCTTGTCCTTTGTCCACCTACTTCAATCATCTCGAGCTCTCTAAACACTAGTTGCCTTAGAGGATTATTCTGGAAAAACGGTGGCTTGTTCCCCTTCTACCTATGTTCCCTCTTAAACTTCTTCTTATCTTCCCAAGCTCTTTGGAAAGTAGGCTTTCCTTTATGCTGATCATATAATCATTTATCTCTCCTTATGGTTTCTTCCATAGTTTTAGGATCATCATATTGGATCTTGTCACTAAGGAAAGATGGTAGTCCACTCAAATATCTTTGGGTTTTGACAGTCTCATCTTTGATGAAAGGGACATAGTTCAACAACTATAGGAATATTCTTTCATATTCGTATATATTAATGCTTCCCAATTTGAGTTCAAAGAACTCTTTCATCTTTCTGTCATAGTATCTCTTAGTTAAGTATTTCTTTTCAAAGTGTTTCTTGAATTCCCTCCAGGTAACATTATTCTCTTTGATATGTTGTACTTGCACAAGCTGGTCCCACCACATGGATTCCTTTCCTTTCAATTGATACATTGCAATTCTTCCTTCTGCATGAGAGGAGCAATTTTGTAGTTGAAAATATCAACATCTTCCTCCTGCGGTAATTCAACATCTTCCTCCTTCTGGTGCTCTCCATCAAATGTAGGAGGTTTAATCTTGTTCATTTCACCCTTCATTTTATCCACTCCATATCTCATATGCTTTCTGGTAGGAGATGGACTTGAACTATTGTGTTCCCTCCTCTTGGAGTGTCCTTTGGAGTGATGATGGTGTCTGGCAACACTCCTTGATTTTCTCTTCTCATCTAGGGACCTGTGACTTCCTGATTTACTAGAGTCACTCTCCTTATCCAATTTCTTTTTTCTTATTTCCAGGCTCTGCATCAACTTTATGTTGAATTCTCCCTATTGTTCCCTAGATTTCATGAGCTTTTTGTTATCTTCTCGATGAGTCTCGACATATTTCTACAAGTTTTCAATGATTTTCATCATGTTTCCTTCCTTATCTATCTCTTCTTCATTCTCATTGGAGTTCAATCCTTCAAATTCTATATGGACCTCCATTCCTCTATCTTCATTTTCTAAACTGTAAGCACCCTGTGCCTTCCCCATTTCTCTACACTAAGCGACAATTCGGTTCGGTTCTGAAAATCGTTAACTTTGCAAAATGTGCAGTCAACCAAAATTTTGTCAGGCTATCAGACTTTAATAATTTTCTAGAATAAACCAATCTGATTCCACAAAACAATATCAGATTCCATTTTCTGCAGGTCTTGGTCGGTCAAGAACTCCTCGGCTTCAATCTCTAAGCCCAGTTACGTTCTACCAAAAATTTCGGGTGCTAGCCCATTTTATTCAGACCTTGGTTCGCATGTGACTTCGGGCTCCGGGCTTCACAAGTTTCCCCTTTTTTTCGCGTCCCAACATCACAAAACAACGAATTGTAGAATGCGTGAAGAACGAAGGATCTACGGTCCACCTTCCTTCATGCACCACTTCTTCCAGAATGTCAATTCTACAGACTTCATGATCTAGCGTCACACGTCCACTGGGGCCCATGGTTCCCGTGCTCGAACTAATAAATGTTGAAAACGTCACATCAAATTTAGTACTTTTCAAATTGCGAGGACATGGGTTGGTGGTTCTGGAGTAACCTGTTGATCGTTCCATAATTGTCCCCATGCTGACACGTATCCCTTCTGGGAAGCCATGGTTTGGATTGCGAGACCGCCTTGTAGAATTATCCGCTGCACAACTTCGATCCCTGCAATGCCCCATGGGCCTCGATCTTGATATATTGTGACCAAATTTAATGTGGGCCCTATCCAGCTAACTTCTTCATCACACTTAACTCCCTTGTGCCACCACCAGGAGCACCACTCGACAAGACACATGAAGATGACACGTGGTCCAATCAGGTGGGTGACATATGACACGTCCCGACTACATTTCCATCTTACCAAGGTTCTTAACTCACTGACACATGGCACACATCCCATGTGTCCACGTCATCCCTAGTGACATCAGCAAGCCATGTCACTATGGGACTTTGGGCTTCAGGAGGTTTCACCTTAGCATACCCCATTTCTCTCAAACGTCGAACTCCTAAACAAGTCGATCTTCTGACATGTGTCTCTTGTGAAGAACGGCCCGGATTAACTCTAGACTTTGGGACTTCAAGAGTTTGTGCTTTATTCACACCTTGTTTCTCCCAAACGCCGTATTCCTAAACAAGCTAACTTAACGACACATGCTCCTTGCTTGGATCGATGGACATGAAATACACAAAGTTCGCTATGTCTTCTCTACACATGACCGAGAGCTGTGACCTCGGCTTAACATTTGGGCGCTTATCTCACTTTGCAAGATCGATAGTCATGTTTTAATGAATCATGAAGATCAACTGCTAGGAGTGATTGTAGGAACTCAACTTTCTCACGTTTTAATTTCCTTCCCGATCTTTGCAATGCGAAGATGCTCATTCGTAGTGAGATCGATATCCACCGTTGATCTGTTGATCGAGTAAGATCAACGATCCTGAGGGATTGCAAGGTCTCAAATTACTCTCTCTTTAATTTCCTTTCTGATATCTGCAATCGCTCCCCACCGTCGATCTCCCCTCAAAGAGATCGGATGGTCATGATTTAGTCTTCACTCGATCTGACAACTCAAATTCAAACCTTGCGGTTCCAAACCCCTAGTTACTACAATCTCTTTTCTCTGTTATATTTCTTGAACCGCTATACCTCAATATATTCCAAACACGGCCAAGGTGTTCTCTTGGCACTCTGGAATGCTCTGAATTCAAAATTTGACCTTGTCAACAATAATTTGCTCTGAGATTTTGATTCCATAACCACTTATACGGCTTAATTCAAGCTCGGTGTCGAAAATTGGGCTCTGAACTTCAATTTGTCCATTTCGACAACAATTACTTTCTAAAACTTTTGCTTCAAATTCCACTAACATGGCCCATCTAGGCTTAGTGTTAAAACCATGGCTCTGATACCAATTTGTAACGTCCCCAACCACCAAACACGCAGGGCAACGTCACACATAAAACATTCTTCTTCTCTTATACCAATTTGTAATGTCCCCAACCACCAACAGGTCGGGAAACGTCACTGCAAAAATTCACTATAATACCATTTTGTGGCAGCCCCAGTCACCCAAGGCGGGCCATGTAACATCACCAACAGACTGTTAAACGCTGATAGCAGGGTAATTGTTCATCCTAGAGTACGTATATATTACATGCATTTCTAATGAAATTGATCTAGATTTTATGAGCAGAAAGAAATGAATACATATTATTAACAGGTGCTTAACACAAAATAACAGAGATACAATAAAACTAGTTTTCTATTCAATAATGAAATAAGCTGAAATTGTAAAATGCAGCGGAAACAAGCTTGCCGGAATGGTGGCGGCTTATCTCTGAGAAGAGATGTGATGGTTGCTCTCATTCACAAGAAGATGATTAAAATAAGGCTCTGAATGAATTTTTACAATAAGAAGGAATGCCAAAAACCTTACACATCCAAAAACCTAACCCTAGGAGATGAAGCGCCAAAAGTCATGTGGGCCCCGTTTGGGTAAGTTAGTACATCAACTTCTCGGGGTCGTAACTTCTGCATATGATCTCCGTTTTAGGCGTATGATAGCCCGTTGGAAAGGTATTGTCGAGGATATTCATTTGGGGTGAAATATAAAAGGAAATTTCATATTGTAAACCTTTTTTCCCAAAAAAAAACATCGTTTAGGGCTTCAAAACAGCTCCGGAAGTGAAACTGCTAAAAATAGTAAATTACCAAAATTGCCAGAAAACTATTTTGAGCTCATTGGAAAAGGTGGGTGGCCACCGATATCCACCTAGATCAATCCTCCCTCCATAGGAATAAATGGTCTCCATTGCGTTGAGGTCCCCCATCAGATGAGGAAATTTCTGCTGAATTTGGCCCCGGGTGAGCCACTTGCCTTGGTGCAGGAGTTACCCTGCTTTGACGACTTGATAAAGATGGATCCTTTGTTGTCGGGTTCCCTTGATCTGTGTGTCCACAATATGATCATTGGATTCCTGTTGTATGCAGTCGGTTTTGAGCTATGTTGGTGTTAATTGTTCTGCTACTTCTGAGGTGTTCAATAATTGTGGGAAATAAGGGCGAAGGAGATCCACGTTGAACATTGGGTGTAGGCCAAGGAAAGGAAGAATTTTGAGCTCAAAAGCGTTATCCCCCACTTCCTTGGTGATGGTTTATGACCCATAACAAAGTGGGAGAAGCTTATGATGGCGTCCTATAAGGCGTTTTTTTTGCAAGTGCAACCAAATTTTGTCGCCCACCTGAAACTTATGTGGTACTTGATGTTGATCATGGCGTTGTTTTTACTTGTCATTGGACTTTTGTAGGATATCCTGAACCTGTAGGCGGATGTGTTGGTTCTGCTCAATAAACCGGGTGGCTTTGTCAGCTTCATTTGGAGCAGGAGATGAGTCAGTCAAGGTGACTGCAAGGGGAAGTGCAACATCTATGGGACCCAATGGTTGGAATCCCAACCCCACCTGAAAGTGGATGTGGACGGTTGAGCTATGCAAGGCTCGGTTGTAGCTATGTTGGACATAGGGAAGGCTCTCATCCCATGTGCGAGGGTGATTTGAATTATACATGTGAAGGATATGCATAATCATTTGATTTACGACCTCAGTTTGGCCATCTGTCTGGGGGTGGAAGGTTGTGGATTTGGTGAGCTTGGTGTCCAACAGTGACCAGAGGCTCGACCAAAATGTGCTAATAAATTGATTGTCCCAATTTGAGACAATGGTTTGTGGGAGTCCAAAATGTACCTAGAATCGTTCAAAGAAGATATTGGCAGTGGCCTCTGCTGTGATGCTCTTATTGCAGGAAACCAAAATCGCCATCTTATAAAATCGATCAACAACCACAAAAACACGGTCATTTCCCCGCTTGGTGGATGGGAGGCCCGACATGTAGTCCATTGAGATGGATTCCCATGGCCTGTCAGGAGTAGGAAGAGGGGTGTACAGGCCCTATTTCTTAGTGGTCGGTTTGGAAATAGTGCAAGCAATGCAGGACCTGATATACTTGTTGACCTCCTATCGAAGTTTCGTCAAGTAGAAATGTTTTTGTAGCATCTCCATTGTCTTTTCGACGCTAAAGTGTCCTGCCACCCAACTATAGTGGGCTTCCCATATCATCTTCGCTCGCTCGCTTGATGGAACACATATATGGCCCAGATGACACAACAACCCATCCTGAAAATGGAAATTATCGACAACCACGTTTGCACCCAACATTTGGTAGGTGGTGGCAAAGTCCAGGTCTGTCTCATAGAGTCGGAGCCATGTAGAGGTCTCATGGACACAAGAGTCTAGCATTGTGGTGAGTGCCACGACTGGTGGTCTGCTGAGACAATCAGCGACACGATTTGTGCTTCTTGTTTTATACTTGATGTTGAGGTAGAATTGCTACAAGTATGTGGACCACTTTTGATGGCAATTATTCTGCAACTTTCCTTGTGTCTGCATGAACTGCAGTGGCTTATGATCAGTTTGGATGACTGTCTCCTTCCCAATAATGTAGTGTCTCCACTGGCGGCAGACTTGCACAATGGAGTACATTTGTTTGTCATAAGTAGGGTACTTATGGACAACATCGGATAGTGTCTCACTATGATAGGCCATGGGGTGGCCGTGTTGAGTGAGAACAATGCCCACAACATAGTCTGAAGCATCTGTCTCGATCTCAAAGGATTGTTGCAGGTATGGTAGTGAAAGTACTAGGGCTGAGCACAAGTGTTGCTTCAAATCATCGAACACTTGTTGTTGGGAAAAACCCCACGCAAATTTCGCCTTACCACCACCCCTGGTTATTTGGATGAGGGCCCATGCAATATGGGAGAATCCCAACATTAACCTGCAGTAGAAATTGGTAAGGCCCAAGAAGCTCTGAAGCTCAGTGAGTGTGGTTGGGGCTGGCCAGTCACGAATGACTTGGATCTTGACTGGATCCACATGTATGCCATGATGATCAATGATGTAGCCCAGGTAATGGACCCTGTCCATGCCGAAGGAGAATTTTTCCAAGTTGGCATATATCTTGTGCTGCCACAGGGTGTGCAGAACCTATTGAATATGTTGCAAGTGTTTGGCCCAAGTCTTGCTATAAATGAAAATGTCATCCAGATACACCACTACAAAAGTATTGGTGAATGGTCGCAGGATATCATCCATCATCCTCATGAAAGTGGCTGGAGCATTTGTCAAACCAAAGGGCATGATCAACCATTCAAAAAATCCTTCCTTTGACTTGAAGGCGGTCTTCCATACATATGTTTGTTCTATCAGGACCTGGTGGTAGCGAGAATTCAGATCAATCTTACTGAAGTATTTGGCCCCCGTGAGTTGATCAAGGAGTTCATCAATTTGGGGAATCGGGTACTGGTTTCTGACTTTGATTTTATTCAGAGCCCGATAATCAATGAAGAGTCGCCAAGTTCCATATTTATTTTGTACTAGCACGATTGGGCTCCCACAAGGTGATGAGATGGGATGGATGTGCCCCTTGTGGAGCAATTCTTGGATTTGTCGCTTGATCTCCTCATTCTCTAACAGAGAGTGGTGATATACTAGCCCATTGAGCAGTGGTGCGTCGGGGGTCGGATCAATGGGGTGCTTGACCTGGCAGTGCAGAGGTACCCCGATAGGTGAGAAGAAGATATCAGAGTGTTCTTCCACGACCTTATCTACTTGCTTCTCCTGTGTGGAGAGGTCGACCGCAGAGACCCTAGATGTGGCTGTGATCTTTCACTTATTCTGAGAGCGAATCACGAAGAAGACAAAATTCCCCATCTGAGAGATGACCTTCTACATTGCTTATCAGAGATCAAGAAAATAGCACTAGGTGGGACTGCTTCGGGTATCCTGTACAATTTCCTGTTCAAAGTAATAATAACACTACGAGGCCTAGACTCATATACAACATGATGTTTCCATAAATAGCGTTGGCCCAAAAGAACATCACAAACTTCAAGAGGAGCAACATCACACAAAACCTCATATTTTAAGGGCTTGATGTCGTACAACGGTCGGCACTGTTAGCTGATGCGAAGATTGCTTCCTTGACGGAGCCATCCAATGGTGTAGGGTTGTCGATGCGGTGTTGTCGGCGGGGCCAGCCACTTGACGACCTCTGCTGAGATGAGTTTCTTATGGCTACTGCTATCAACGATGAAGTGCAACGGGGTGCCTTTTACCCACATCTATGAATGGAAGAGGCGCTCTCCTTCTTCTTACTCATCTGATTCACCAGGCTACAGCTTGGTGGTAGCAACAATGGCATTGGGTTCTGTGTCAATGATCTGTCTTCCCCTTTCTGGTTCTGGCTCAGAGTCAGAATCCGCATCTAATTTAAAGGCTTTCACTTCGGCCACCAGCGACTTCTTTGAGCGACAATCAACAGTGTTATGCCAAGGGATCTTATGGAAGTTGCACCACTTCCCAGTATCTTTCTTTGTCTTTCTGGTGTCCTTCTTTGCTTGCAGCTTGGACTAGTTTTCCTGGTACTATCCCTCTTTGCTCTATCCTTTGTTTTTTGGGTTGGGTCTGCCCTTTCCTGGATTTTTTTGTGAGGGGTTCCCAGGCTCAAATTGTCGCATCTTTTGTTTGAGCTTCCGCTCGATTTTGATGACATATCGGTAGGCCACGCCCAAGGATGAGATGTCCAGAAATTTCATTTTGGTCTGGATGTATCTATGTAGAGCACCGCGATCTTGAGCACCAGATGTCACTCTGAATATTTGATACCCAGCTTGGTGCACAAGGTATGGAAGATATTTGTGAAATCTAGCACTTCTTGGTCTCTTTCTTGCCACAGTGTGGTTCATTTGGTATACAAGTCATAATAACTTCCGACAGGGTAGTATTGTTCCTTAATAACATCCTTGAAGGATTCCTAGGTGGTTGTGACTGTAAATAATGAGGGTCCCTCTATTTCCTTTTTCTCACAAAAATTTTCCCACCAATCTTTGACATGGGGAACGACTTTGAGGAGCACAAAAGTAATATTTTCTCTATTCGAAAAGTTATGGAAAAAAAAATACCCTTCTAGCAGATTCAACCACTTGTCTACAACATCTGCGTCTATCTGACCTTCAAATATAGGAATATCGAAGTTTATTTGTACCTCGAAGGGGGCGGCGCCTCCGCTCGAAGAAGATGTGTCGCCTGTTGGTAGTCGTCGAAGGATTTGTGCGAAACTATCCATCATCGCGTTCCTCTGTTGAGTGAGGGATTCCTAAATCAACAGTTTGAAAGGATCTCATGTCCCTTCATCTTTATTTTCTCCTGCCATGAGAGGTCGCTTGGGCGTGCGAGAGCTTTTGTCCTGAAGAGAAACAAGCTCAAGACCCAACTCTTTGTACTTCGACCTCTCATTGAGGACATGCATTAAGACGACAAAGAGAAGACCGCTCTGATACCAATGATCCAAATTTTATGAGCAGAACAAAATGAATACAGATTATTAATAGGTAATTAACACAAAATATCAAAGATACAATAAAACTGGTTTTCTATTCAATAATGAAATAAGTTGAAACTGTAAAATGCAGCGGAAACAAACTTGTTAGAATGGTGGCGGTTTATCTCTAAGAAGAGATGTGACAGCTACGCTCATTCGCAAGCAGATAATTACAATGAGACTCTGAAGGCCTTTTTAAAATAAGCAGGAATTCCAAAAACCCTAGACATCCAAAAACCCTAACCCTAGGAGATGAAGCGCCAAAATTCATGTGGGCCCCGTTTGGGTAAGTTGGTACATCAACTTCTCGAGGTCATAACTTTTGCATACGATCTATGTTTTAGGCGTATGATAGCCCATTGGAAAGGTATCGTTGAAGAGATTCATTTTAGGCACACTATCGAAGGAAAAATCATATTTCAAACCTATTTTCCCAAAAACAAAAACATCGTTTAGGGCCTCAAAACGACTCCAAAAGTTAAAACTGTTAAAAATAGTAAATTGCCAAAATTGTCAGAAAATTGTTTTGAGCCAGTTGGAAAAGGTGGGTGGCCACCGATATCTACTTAGATTATAAATAAAATGAAATAAAATATACTACTACCATACTACCTCATGCGAAATTGACCGTAAATCATACATGCAACGAAAGCACATGATAACATTGTAAGAATCACAGACATGCACAACAAGAACCATTAAACATAGAATTGATGCTTATCTTTGTATTGTGAATACCACCGACTACATGCAGACCTTCCATGAACCTCCCAACCTTAGACCACATTGCGCATCACTCTCAGCAGTGGGTCACCCCTAAGATGGGACTAAACTCCACCCCAGCAAGGGATTTCCTAAGCTTTGCAAGGCTAACAGGAATGTCACACAATTTAATAGGAAGGGTTCTCTCAGAAGCCACTTATGCCCACTGCTCACAGACTCTCATTCTCCACATGCATGTCCCACCCCAGGAGTATACACCTTCACTGTCACATAGTTCATTGGTTGCTCCACCTCCCTTCCAGAGATTCAACAACAGGTTGAACATGAAATCTCAGAGCTCTGTAGCTATTACAGGACTCCCTCTAGGAGAATTCACTTCCTCAGCACACTCTCTCACCTGAAGAGAGTTTCTGACAGGCCTGACAACCTGCCTCTTCAATATATGGGCCTAACAACCCACCTTTGCAAAACACATGCCTCACAACCTGTTTCTTCTATCCATCTTCTAAGATAATCGAGTAGAGGCGAAGGAAACAACATAACTTAGGTAAGGCGGAGTACGGTTCAACAAAATACCAGTGCACGCAAGATACAGAGGTTCCCGATGGCCACGAGTTCAATAATGGCGGAAATGGTTGGCTGTGTGCTTGCCCGGTGCATGAGTGAACTTGCCAAGATAAAGGTGGTCGACTGGTCAGAGAATGGTGAGAGTGTGAGAGCCAACTGTGTGTCCTCCTGAACCTCCGTGAGTCCCCTGAACCTTTGTGAGTCCCCCCAAACAATAAGAATCCCCACTTAAAATTGCATGTGCCTGAGTTGACACCTGTCACTCATGAAGCACGCTCCTTTCCATTTGCAAGTCATTCCCTCTTCCCAAAGGAACTTAGGATATAATCATATCCTTCTATCAACATTTAGAATAATAATAAATTATTCTTGGACTTAAGCTCTTAAGCTTAGTGCCTATTTCCAGCGTCTCATCCCCCTCTCCCTTACCCAGCCTAGTGGAGATTAGGCCCCCATACTCTTTCTTCGTGGTCGGTCTACAGGTAGTGATATTTTTATATTAATAATACAAATATTTACATGTGCAAAACATGCTCCTGGCCTTTAACACCTAGGCTCTCCAGCATAATAAACACATAAGCCTATCAACTTATAATTACTTGGCTCACCAGCCTACAAAAAATGTTACAATTCATAAATACAACTAGGGTTGGTCCTTAGGGATATTACAACACATGCGTTCTTGGGAGCATGTGCACATTCTTATAGCATGTGTGTGTTCCTTTAGTTTCAAATTTGTGGGGGGTTGGAATGACAATTCCAACATACATTTTTACTGAGTTGGTTGCCTTAGATTTAGGTTCGGGATGAAAAACCTAGTGGTTTGGTTTGCAAATACATTAAAACCTTGACTTTTATTAATACCTCTCAATATCTCTATTTTTAACATTATTTTTCTATAGGCTACACAAATATGTTATTTATAAAACTATAGACACAGATAGAGTCGACTATGCAGATTTCAAATCTACAATTTTCTTTAATTAATATTGTTTAATAGTTTCAATTTATTTGTGTCTTTACATATATCAGAATCCTAAAATACATACCTCTTTTATTTCTGCTATAACTTTTTATACCATTTTTAAAATAAGTTATGAGCAGGGAAAATTTTAGGGGCTAAATTTCTTCCATGGGCTAATTTTCCGTGCTTTTTCCCAAAAAAGATTGGTCATTCTAAATATTATTTGCCCAAATTCTATAGGAAAATATTATTTTACCTTAAATATTTTAACAAAAATATGGTCAAACATTTATAGTTGACATATAAAGTAAGATTCACCAAGGTTTCTACATTTCAAAATAAATTTTCATCCTTAAAACTATCCATGGTTATACGCCGCACTAGAAGAGTTCAATATCTAATAAAATAAAAAATAAAAAAAATTGATAATGTTAAGACCCTCCTAACCCGCACTAATGCAAAGCATTGTAATTTCAAGGATACATTGTCTTTCATAATTAAAAAATACATATGAAATTAGTATTATAAATTTTGAAAAAAATATCCCCAATATATTCATAAAGTTAATTCAATTTCCTACATTAATTTTTTTACACCATATTCAAATTTATTGTAAAATTACCTTGAATAATTCCTTCAAATTAAAAAATCATTGTTTTTCCATATTTACATTGTCACTAAAATGTCATGATGGATCACCATTAACTTACGCCCACTCACCCTGAAAATACTAAATGATGTCCACAACTTAATTAAAAAGTAGAATGCTCAACGACTAAATTCATTTAACATAGATATGTTTTGAGGTTGATGGATGTTTAAGTTTTTGCAAACATTAAACAAGTGAATCAAGGGTTCGAAACAAGTTATCGTCTCAATAAAACATGGCCTACATAAAATTTATTTAATCCGAAGAGAGGTTAATTTATAATATTCAAAATCATACATAAACAAGTTCTTACGTAATTAGAACGTGGCAAATATATATATTTTTTTAATCCGCAGGGAGGTTGATTTGTAGTTCAATATTTTGAATATTTTAAACTATTGGTCCATTTTATTAGGCATATTTTATTTTCCCTAAAGTTAGGCCACTTTAGGGGTGGCTTTCCTTTCCGTTAGGATATTCTATAAGTTCGTATTTATAAAATATTCTCAAATAAACCCTCAATTTTCCTTCATTCCTGAAAAATGTCAATTATGCTTCATCTACGAAAACGCCAAGTCAGACAATAAGCACGTTATGGCATCATCGCACACGCATGCATGGGATTTGAAATCATTAAATACAAAGTAAAACAAGTTTGATTAGACAAGGGCTATGTGGTAGCTTCTCTCTACCGTGAAAAAACATTAATAAAATTAAATATAAACTAAGGTCATAAAAACATTAATAAAATTAAATATAAATTAAGTTCAATTAATGACAAATGGTAACAAAGATTGAAAACAACCATTGTTATGAAAAAAATTCATTGTTAAAATATATAGGACGTATTGAGTGGCATGAAAATATGTCATTGAATTTGAATTATGAAATTGAATGTATAATAATGAGATATCACTAACATAATTTCAAAATTGGTGAAAATTATTTATTTCTTAATTGTGGTTTCATTAATTAGTGAAAGTATCATGGTATTAATTTTTTCTTATGAGAAAAAGGATTTATGCTTTATATTATAATAAAAAGATTTTATTGCATGTGAGTAAATATTTTGTTAATGAGAAAAAATGTTGTATCTCTTTTCAAATATCAAGTACTACCATTCTAACTACTATGTATTGTTAAGTACATTATAATATTTTTAATATTAATTTTTAATTAAAATTATTTTTTACTATAATATTTTATATTCTTTGTACATTATTGTGAGTTCTTTCATTTTATTATCCATTTATTCCATATCAAACACAAAAAACAAAATACCATTTAATACTATATTTAATATCACCAAACTTACTTACCAAACAAATATAAATAAACCTTAAGGAGAGATTCTCCAAATTCATTAAAGAACAAAACAGTTCTCTAATAATAATAATATAATCATTTAAGACATGTATAAACGGTTGAGAATAGAGGTTATATTCATGATAGTAAAATCTCACCAAACTAAATATTATAGCACGATCAAACCAACTATAAATCATTTTAATTTAGTTCAACTAAAAGTTGGCTTAATTACAAAAATTATGTAACTTAACCTCATAAGACGATTTTAGTAAAAAATTACAAGGAAGTAATTGTTTCGGGATATATTAAATGTTGGGATATACAAAATTAATATATGTTAACAAAACCTCAATATGCCAAATATTTTCTTCACGCGCGTTGTGTAATCTTTCCATCGACAGTTTTGGTCATCGCCATTGCCATCTGAAAATAGTCACAAAGAAGGTCCCTTCACGAAGACATTAACAATGTGAAGAACATCGCACGATGCATTGACTTCCTTTCTGTTGTGTGTCTGAAAGTCTCCAAACTCATATTTTTAATTTTCACGGTCGGTATAGGAAGATTTCGCGCGCAAAATTTTATGTTCAGCAGGCTGTTGACCAAACTCAATTGAAAAACAACATCAACAAATTCAAGGTATGAGAATGATTCTTTATAACTCAATTTGAGAATGATTCTTTATAACTCAATTTCAAGGAATGAGAATGATTTATAACTAAGTAGCTTGTTTGTTTTGTTTGCATTTTTAATTGCTAGTTATCACATTAAGATTTTAAATTAAAAGTTTATTAATTATACTCATCCCAGAATTTTAAATTAAAAATTCATTAATTATACTCATTTCCAATAAATTTACCCTCTAGGCCTAATTAGACCTAATTAGAAATGATTTGTGTTCCACTGTAAAACTAGCACCAGTCAACGGATGAATCCATTGCATAGCTATATACCTGATAATAATTGGGGTATAACCTGAATCCTAGGAAGCAATAAACTTAACCAATAATGAGTGGCCCACAGTTTACAATTAATCACCAACATTATGAGAATCGATCGAATTTAAAATTACGTGGATAATTTTACTAGGAAAAGAAACAGCGGTACCGGTAATGGTGAGGTTCCATGTCCAAAGCTCCTCCTACCTTGCAACATGTCCATGCTACATCAAGTATCGAAATGGACGGTGCAGTGAACCAGGAGTTGAAGCTACACGGCCCTTAGCAAGCGCAGAAAGCTGGAACGCACCTATATAAGCAGGGGCGTGCCCTTGGAATCAATACACATTCGACATCGTCATGGTTTTGCAGCGACCTACCGATTGATCTCAACTACTTTCGTTCCACTTTACTTTCATCAATTGCTCAGTCTTGTATCCGTTTGAGCTTCTCTTGGATTCGATTATTTTGTCTGCCGTGAAATATTTGCTTCTTGTACTGGCGGGCTTTCGCCAAATTGTTGCTTGAGTTTTTACATCCGGCGGGTTATCTCTTTCGTCTGCCTAATATTGCGTGTAGTCATAAACCTTTGTCGGATCCTCTATCTATTCCCATTCAATGGCAAGCAGAGGAGAAGTCCGTTCCTTGACTCTGAGTGCGCTTCTAAACAATGCTTGCGACGAGTTTCCCCAACACAAGGCTCTCATTGTGTCGGGGAAATTCGAAGTTACATACGCGGAGCTGCAAAGGCTTGTAAATAGATGTGTCGCCAAGTTAAGAAAAGCCGGGATTGGAAGCGGAGATGTGGTGGCTCTCACCTTTCCTAACTCTATTGAGGTAAAGTTCCACGCTGTGTTTTCCCTTGGTTTAAATGATATTCCTACAACTTTGTTACAGAAAGTTTCTAGACGTTGTTTCTATGGCTTTTATCCTGGTTATTTCCTCAAATGTAGCTTTCTTTTCTCATATTTGCCTCCTTTATTATCTGTTGATTACTAATTACAGCTGCAGATTCTGCTTATTTTTGTGCGATCCGGAGAATCTGTTTAGTGTTGAAGGCCACGGTCATTATTAGATGATATTTCAGGTTATTTCGTGAGATGATAGGTCGGGTTTTAACTTTCAATTAGTTAAATATGTTGTGTTTCTTTGGCACAGTATGTGATACTGTTCCTTGCCGTGATAAGGGCCAGAGCAGTTGCAACACCACTTAATTCTGCCTACACTAAAGATGAATTCGAGTTCTATCTAGAGGATTCCAAGTCCAAAATGCTGATAGTGCCCACGGAAGGAAATTCATCGGCCGAAAGGGCCGCCATAAAGCTGGGCCTCTCCGTGGCTGCATCACAATTCTGCCTCGACACCGACAGAAATGCAACCATCGAGTTCCACCCGAGATCGAATTTCGTGGCATCCGAGGGCAGCGAGGAGATTAGCGAGACCGGCCTGAACCTGGAAGACGACAAAGCACTATTTCTTCACACGTCAGGCACCACCAGCCAGCCCAAGGGAGTTCCGTTAACGCAACTAAATCTGGCCGCTTCTACGCAGCACATCGTAGAAGTGTACGAGCTTTCGCCCTCCGACCTGACCATCATTGTCCTACCGCTCTTTCATGTCCACGGTCTCGTAGCGGCGTTGCTCTCCTCCATGGTCGCCGGCGGAACCGTCGTCCTTCAGTCGGCGGGTCGATTCTCGGGCACAG